>JAAGWO010000049.1:0-37849 GCA_013266205.1 Fusarium decemcellulare
GCGCAGCTAGGGAGCTTTTCTTGCTGGGCGGCAGCAAAGCCCGCCAAGAGGACGGAGGCAAAGACGTGAAACTTCATATTCGCGATGTTGTTTGGCGCAAAAATGAACTCGGCAGAGATATCCGGCTTGACAGTTTCTTATAAAGCGCGTGCGCAATGTCGAGTTGAACTTCCTTTCCGGACCTTCGGGGTCGTCGGCAGACTCCAGCGGTTAATATGCAACCCCGGGAAATCATCATGGCCCCAAAAGCGCGCCAGTCTCCATAAAGAACTGGTGCTTCCCCAGAGGCCTAACCAATCACTGCCGGCGGGCAAAGCCAATTCTCCACGAGTTCTAGGCCCCCCGCCGGGACAGGCCTAGCACAACAGCCCTGTAGAACTAGAAGTAAGCTTTGCGTATTCGGGTGTCCACCGACGATCGCTGCCAATACACGAACCAGCAAGTGTTGATGATTGCAAATACGTGGCATGAATACAATTTCAATAAGATGTTTGAGCAAAAAGTATATTTTGGCCCAACTGGGGCCACGGATCCGCTCCTGTCAAAAGCAATTTCATGTTCAACATGGCGCGTCAATAGAAGCCATCCACCGTCAATAATAAGCTGTTGTCCGACATTCAACCACAACACAGCTCAATGACTCGGCAGTCGACACATATCATATTCTAGACACTCTTATCAGAAACGACTCGGCCTTACTATTCCTCGCTCTATGTGCGTCAACCCTCCTCTATCTTGGGTCCAGCCCATCTCGTCAATAAGACTAGTCTCTGTTCAATAGACGCCCCCTCCACGTACCTATCCTCTTCAGCCGAGCAGGTATCAGGATCAGCATGTCACATCACCTCTCAGGTAAGGGCATCGAAAGTGCATTCGGTGTGACCTGGAGAGATGTCTGTGATGTGCCTGCATGGCGTTCGCCTCACATGTCCTCACTCCAAAAGTGCTCCTCACACGGGACACACAGCCTCCGAGTCCCGGCCCCAGCCTGTTGGGCGTTTTCTTGGCCATCCCAGGATCCCGAATCATGGATTGAACGGCCCTGCAGCCAGTGCGAACACCGTAGAAGCATAGTATGCCCAGAACCTCGGGCCGATGTATAGTTGCCACTGTCTCATACCCTCTTCCCCTGCTTGAGAAGTTCCGATACCTTGGGAGGTAGCACGATGGCGGTTCGGTCGTTTCTCCGGTAAAAGTCTACAAGCGACACGGCAGTCTTCTCCGGCAAGTCTTCGTGGATGAAATGGCCCGCTTCGGGAAAGACTTGCAATGCATACTTCCCTGCTCAGTCTCAGTAAGCACTCAACGTCTGAAGAAACCCCAGTGCAAACGTACCTTGCATCTGGCCGATGGTCAGCTCAGTATCAAGCCGGTCAGTGCCAGCCAGCAATAGCAACTTTCCTCCTCTAGCTTCCAGGAACTTCTTGCTCAAGCCCACATACCACCCTTCCCAGAACGGCTGCGTCGCGCCTAGGTTGGTACGCCATCTCCACGGGCGCGTTGGATCTTCGTTCTCGTTAAAGTCCAGAAGCGCGGGGACAGATGTTCTGGCGGAGATGGAGTTGCGGATCGTTCGCGATCGGATGTGCCATTCTATGCCAGCCTGCAGTGTCGCAAAGCCTGAGGGCCTCGTCGACAGATACGTGTGCATGCTCTGCAGGGCATCAATAGCTGAGCCCTCAACTACATCCAGCACAACATAGCCCAACACTGATGCTCCCAATTTGCCCGTCTTGGCCAAGTCGGTCACGACGGCTCCGCCTAGGGAGTGTCCCACGAGTACTATCGGCGGCATGCCTGGCCATTTCATCTCAGTCTTTGTCAGCTGGATGATCTTGTACAGGTCTGCCGATAGTGTCTCCAGCCTCAGGTCCAGTGCTGCGTCGCCTGACACAAAGGTTGAACCGTGAGCCCGGCAGTCAATGGCGAGGATGCCGGCGGTGGACAAGCGCTTCCTGATCTCGGAGGCAACCACGGCAAACGACAGTCCAGACGACCCCCCTCCATGGTGCATGACGAACAGCGGCCCCTTGTCCACGGGCGAGGTGAGGTACGCATGGTACATCACTTCCGGTTCATCCTCTGACCTCAGGGACAGCTCCCGCTCAAAGTAGGTTGTCCAAGGGATCTGCTCCAGGGTCCTGCCGCGGGTGACGCTGTAGCCTGTCAGTCCCGCCATGTTCAGCAATGTACGTTGGAACTACCCTTGGGGCCGAGCAAATAGCCTCTGGTTCGGTGATGGGATGACAGTTCCCGTGGACGAGACGGACGATGCCGACGAGGCAGACGAGGAATCGTCGTCGACGGGTTCCGGGAGTTCAGGCACCTGATCAATCTCGTGCTCCTCTTCCAGCTCGTCAAACATGTCGTTGGACATGCCATACTTGGCCTTTGCCCAGGCGCGCTGCAGGTCGCTCATGATGGATCATGGGTTGAGAGGCGGGGTGCAGACAAGAGACGTTCCATTCGCACTGCGGAATGGCAGCGAGTTTCCGATGCTGACGCTCGATGCTGCCTCTGTATCCGGTCAGTTGCCGCGTCTCGTCGGGTCCTCCGCGCTCTCTCTTTCTCTTTCTCTCTCCCTGTTTGGAGTTATTGTGAAGCCAGCCGCCCTGGTGATGACGGTCGGGCCACTTGTGTCGGAGTTGTCAGCCAACCCAACTTGTTCGCAGACGTCAATTACTGGGGCACAGTGCTGGCGGATGAAAACCCAGGGCGCACTGTACAGCCATGCTGCTTTGCGGTAGGCCACACAGTGCGTTTCATTTCTCCTCTTCTAGTCTTTGAATTCGTGTTTGTTGGGCTATATGAAACTCTCTCAAGTTTATCGTTTGCAATGAGCATGCGCGAACCCATATCTGGTGTTGAGCCTCAAGGTAAGACTCGAGTGACAGGTGTCCGTCAGCGTGACTTAGACAAGACCTATTTCAGGTTTGATGTGAGCACATGACCGAATGGGGTACACAACGGTGGGAACTTCGTACTCGTCGTTTGTTTGTCCATTTGGCCAGGATGAGGGCTTGTTTGTTGTTGCTCACGATGGCATCGGACTGTTTGTTCCGTTGGCTTCACATTGCTGGCACGCTCCGTTCTGGCTCAGCCAGCCACCCGTCTCCCGTACTGCGAGGACCGTCAACATGAGCTGTCATTCGGCCAGGCGTCTGTCAGTTCTCGTTAATGGGCCAAGATTCATAATATGTCCGACCCGTGAGTTGATCATCAAAGGGAGGGCCTCATTCTGACCTGTAGGGTAAACTAATACATCGACTCGGCGTAATAAACGTGAAACCCACTATTCCAATTCCTCAACAATGGGATTTCAAAGGAACCTCGCCTAACAAGGTTTCGCTAAAAAGTGCAAATTTCTCCCTTTGACCTGCGGCTCACGGAATATCGATGTGGTTACATGACAAGCATGGATCCGCTCAGAGGAGAGCAAGGGAGGGATCCATCTTACCCGCCCCCCCGGGAACCCAGTGTGACCGACTTGCATGACGCCTCAGCTTCATCAACTGGAATTCCTGACAACTATCATGCCCTTGGTTGCTGGGCATCTTTGATGGGCTCCCGGTGTGTTCGGGAACTTTGGTTGGCCCTGGTCGCGTGTAAGCCAACTCCTCATCACGCGGCTACCCAAGCCAGCGAGATCGACAACCTCCCAAAGCCTCGCAGAAGAAAACATAAAAGTCTATCCAACTGCAGTGAATGCCCGAACGGGTTAGTCAAGCCAAACCACAACACCACTTCGCAACCTGGTCTAATAATAAACAACCATGTCGCCAGTAATGAATGTGCTTTTGACTGTCTCCCTGTTGACCGCTCGAGCCACTCTAACTTGTTCCTGCATGATTGGAGAGCCCGGCCCGCCTCCCCGGCGCCGGCGCAACACCCATCAAGCACGAGACTATGTAACCCAACCAGATCTGCCATCTCAACGTCGAGGCGGCTTGAGGGGATGAGAGATGTAGGCGACGACGAGAAAACTGTACAAAGTCGGCTTGCGTTCTAGACTCGGCCGAAGCTGCACAAGGACGTCAGTATTCGTTAAGTCGGCCAGATTGACGCCGCACCGGTCTTCAGCCAACACATGCTTAAGTAAAACAAAGCCTGGTAGCATTTGATGTGAGAACAGACCAACATGAACCAGTGGCACCAACGTTCGCTTTCCACGCTCCCCGAAAGAAGGACAATACACCATACTCTGTACCTTGGCACCGGTTGATGGCAGGTTGGCCTGGACTCGCAGCCGCGGGGGAAGCTCTACCAATGTCAAGACGTGGGGGTCTGAGGGCTTAGGACATTTGATCCCAATTAAGGATATGATCGCCTCGCACCTTCTTAAGTGTGTGTCTCTGGAGTGCCCATCACTAGCCACACAGCGGTTGGCTCGACAAGGATTAGGGCAATCAGCATTAGCCGTGGGCCAACCATCCCATCCGTCCTTTCCAGACATTGCTTACCTTGACTTGGGCGACGCGGCGCGAGACAAACCGAGGATCGGTGCAGCTGAAAAAGTCACGGGTCTTGGTATGGTAGAGACTAGAGGAAGTGGAACAGGCCAAGCGTCTCTCGGACAATTTCTGGACGTCAGGGATCTAAGACCGCGTATGGCAGTAGATCGATCCGGCAGTGGCGTCGCTGTTTGATGCGGTCGTGCGGTTCATCTCTCAAGGGCCTGTGCTTCGATCGGATCGTTAATCTCCTTCCACAAGGATCGGTGGTTGCAAATGAGATCCAAATGCGAGTTCATGGTAGGAAACCTGCCAAGTCGAGAGCAAGGTGGACACAGACCCCACGCATCCGTGATGGAACCGCCAGGGCGACGTTTAGGCTGATAACACCACGCGCTTGGAGTCACCCAGTCATTGAACATGGCACCGGGGTTTTCCTAGCCGCTGGCGACGGCTATTACTTGTAAAGGGAAGCAGTAAGAAATACCCGGTGGTTAATATCTTCCAGGTCATAGTAGTAGCGGGAGGAATTGACAATCAGGACCGTTGTAGGTTGGAATGCCGACCTCGGAACTAATTAAGATGGATGCTACAAGAAGAAACCAACGCTTGTTGCGTGACGTTAGGGTGGTTCTCAGTCCGGCAATTGGAGTAACGCTCCGGTTGTTAGAATAGGGCTGCGGAGATTATTCGCCAATTACTGGATTCTGATCAGCAACCACAAAACCTGGTCTATCAAAGAGGCTTAGGCTTGGCAACACAATGCCGAGTCATTCAGTCAAGCCCGAGACGGTATGGCCAGTTTCTGGAGTGAGACACGACGGGGTAAACGTCTTGTTCCCGGCACCGACCGGCTTGTAGTGGTTCTTCGGCTGGCTGGTCCATAAGGACTTGAGAACCAGATATCGTGGAGGGCCCCGAGTGTGTTAGCCTTATAACAGAGGGAATTTTTCTTTTGACCCCTGGGGGGTCAAAGAGAAAGATAGCCTGATCGTCGTTCGAAGAGCGAGTTCGGAATAAGATGGGGGTGAGCACACTCGGTCAACCGGAATGTACTTTGCACGTACAATGTTGAGAACCGTGTTGTCTCACAAGGGTCTGGTGTCGCGAGTGATACGAGTGGATAAGGTCTGTCTTGATAATAGTTGACAGAGAGCTCCGATGTTGTTCGGCCCTTTGACCCCTTCCAATTCATGATCTGAAGGTGAGTGATCCCTGTTAGACCACGGTAGCTTTGGGGGGAGGATCCGAAGGCCCCGTGACCCGAGGTCAACGACTGTATGTACTGTCACTGCCAAGAAGAATCAGGAGAGGATAACTTGATTGTCTGAGGCCACTGCCGAGATCATCGCATGATGAGAGGCTCCCTCCCAGCTGAGTGGCACAGCGTGGGGAGCCCCCCAACTGGCAAAGTACAGCACATAGATAGCCCTGAAAGGAAGATCGCGATTGTAGCCGCACATCTGAAAGATTGGTGAGCCGCGAGATCTTGTTAGATCGAGGTGGACCCGACTCAGCTCCCCCCCCCCCCGCTTCCATAGCCGAATGTTTGACGGGTAGGGCGCCTTGTCAACTGCCGGGCGAAGTGACATGATTAGCAGATGTGTCTGGCAGCCCTGTAGCCCCATGATGGAAGAGGCTAAGACTTCTCTGGAAGATTTTTGAGACTTCAAGGTCTCAGAATGTGCGTTAGCACTACGTACTGCCACAATCCAGTCTGCTTGTTATACCCACCTGAGGCTGCAGCTACCCGTCCTTGGGGTTGCTTGGTTCTTGCATAAGCCAGTAGAGAAGTACGAGGTGGGATGTGAGTGATGGCCGATGGGGGTCGCTGGTGGGCTGGCGATGCAATGATGGAGGTCGTCACCGGTCACATCGGACCATGTCTTGAACTGTTGGATGTGAGAGGTGATGGCACCCCACAAACCACGGGATTCTAGTAGAAGAGGAGACTAGCAACCTGATGTTGTAGCGAGTAGTGAGAGCCGGCGAGACTTGGCCCCGGGTGTACAAGACCCATTTAGGGACGTCGCATTGCAGGATGCAGGTATGTGGGTTGTTCTTGATGGGCAAGTTGCATCAGAGGCTCAAGTCCAAAAGTTGGGTTTCATTGAGAAAATAGGAAACCAGGAAAAGGCGCTTTAGCCCCAGGCGGGAATAACTAATGGAGAGCGGAGGGCCTAAGGCAGATAGCGTGCCCCTTGGAGAGATCTGTGCATCCCGATGGGGAAGCTAGGAGCATGACAGGGCACGTGCACCTGCGGGACGCCGATTCCCGTCGCTAAGAGGCGCAAAGTCCCTGCCAAGCTGAGCCTGGCTCCCTTGAGCTGGAGCCCCTGTCCTTGTTCATCACCGCAAAACTGTGCTCTTTTGCCTCCCACATTCATCATCCAGCGTCTGCCACACGCCAAGCGCGGCCAGCGATATACGTACCTACCTACATTTACACTGTCGCTGTGCGGGCTGTTCTGTGCTGCAATACCTCCAGCGCGGAACCCTATTTCGACTGCTGTCGGGTCATCCCTTGGCTTGAGCTCTAGCAGCAAGCCGCCTACGGATACAGCATCCTCGACTTCGCAAGCTCCGCCCCAACATAGCTAGCGGCGGGAGTTCCCTCATCGACGTTGACACCAGACGCTCCCACGGCGGGAGCGTCCTGAACTCTGCCGCCTTTCCGGCCTTCCGCTCGCTATGCCCCTGACTTAGCATCACTCGGCCATGTGCTGGTTGCCACTCGCGACGTGACAAAGATCAACGTCTCCAGATGGGCCCGGCATCTGGCTTCGACTCCCTGTCTAGGGGTCTTCTGCCGGAGCCGGCCTGCTTGCATTAGAATCAACCTGCGAGGTACCGAAGCTACCAGAGCCACTTGGGGCCACCGGAATCACCAGAGTCGGCCCGCCAGCGCGCGATCCTTCGCTCCAGGAGCCTTCCCAACTTGCCCCAGTAGTGGCTGCGCATAGCTTCATCCTCAAAGTGCTCTTTCGATGCAGCGATGGGACCAGCCATTTCGCTTATGGAGCTTTCGAGAAAAGGGGCGTTGGTTTTCAAGCTGGCCGGCTCCCCGTGACAGGAGCTCCTAGGTCTCTTGGAAAGAAAGCTTTGGAGGCAAAAATCTGGTCCTCTGGTCAGTGTTCTTGGACTCGCCAGTCGTTGCTCCCAACACAAACCGACCACCCGATACGCGTATCTACAAGACATCAAGAGCCTCTGAAGAATGGGCGCTGGGAGCTCAACCCTAGCTACAGTATCTTAGCCAGTTCGCATCTGATTAATCTCGCATCTTACCGCGCTCAAGCTGTCAAAGCAATCTGGGAAGTTTTAGCGACGCACGGACTTTCGAGATCGACCTCTCGAGGACGATGGTGCTCCTGGACAAAATGAGGCGACTCACGAACCGATCTCCCCGGCCATAGCGCACAGTGTTGTTGCGCTAGGACTGAACCTTGTTCTTGAACCCGTTGCCAGATTGGGATGACTTTGCGGGTTGGTTGGCTACACATTTGCTTGCTCGCAATTTAGAGCGCGTGTTGACGCAGCTAGGATGTTGACGCGTCGGTGTCACTCTTCTCGTACTGTATGGACGGAGGGAGAGAGTGGCCTCAGCGCGAGACAATCAAGCTGACTCAGTCTTCCCTGACTTTCCACAGCAATCAATGCCTCAAGGAGAAATGGGAAAAGGGAAAAGCACCTCGGCACCTTGCAGTAGTACACGGAACTCAGTTTGAATCTGGTGGCGCCGGCGCAAGCAAACTTTTGGTCCCTTCGGACATGAGGGCTGTCCTTGCTTTTTCTTCACCAAACAGTGGGTGGCCGATTCTAGACTTCATTCGCATGTGCAAATGTGCGATGATCAACCTGCCGGCGCGTCTTCTCTTGGCCAATGCTCATGGAGGCAAGCGGAGAGAAGAGAAAACGACAACTGCACACGAGGCCTGAGTATCCGCAACGCGCCCCCTTCGATGCCATGACACGACTCAGAGTCAGTGGAGCAAGGACCAAGGACCGGCTTCCTGGTGACCACTTCACCAGAATTGCAAGACAAAAAGTGGAATTACTCCGTACGCTTGATTTTCTCTCCTTCGTTGTCAGACGAGGTGTCTCTGCGCATTAGTTCCTCAACTGAGAGCTGCAGTCCAAGTCTAGGACAACTCGTCACCCAATACTCTCGGGTCCCCCAACTTGATCAAGCTTTCAGGGAATACCGCCTGGCTAGGGGTGCAAGCGAAGACAGCCGCTTACTCCTTCTGCGGAGATGGGAGATCATCACGGAGTAATCGACCATGATGCCCTGTGCTCCATGCATTCTTGGCACCATTACGACGCTGCTTGCAGGAGGCGCTTCCGCATCGGGGACCCAACTCATCTGCCCTGCCGCCACGGCATTCGTATACAAGGATGAAGGCCTCGTAACATAAGCCTCACAGCTGGTATACTGCGTACGGGTGTTTTGGTCTGAGAACTTCGAGGCGCCGTTCAGTGATCTCAGCCCGGTGGATGTTCAAACCGTTCCGCGATTCAAGGCGCCGCACAACGTGCTAACCTGAAACTCTAAAGGATTTTGAGCAGTAGTCGAATATTCTATATTGGGCCTGTTCTTTGATGGACGTGAAGATGTTGCTAAACCTGTTTGCTCATACGATCTTCGGGGCCCCCGGGCCTATGATACTGGAATCGCTTTCAACAGGTTTCTATTTGATGCTTGGGAATATCACCTAAGAGTACTTGGTCCAGAAGCTGTTTTGAGCCCCGTCATTCAGAGCAAATATTGCAAGGACAAAAACTCCAGTCCCTTTTCTCCGACGCATCCCTGATCTACCGCGATTCCGGTTTATCGCAACTCGGGACCCCGGACTAAGAGAGGTCTTGGCTGCTCGTCATCATCATCAACACATCCGCCATTGACCCATGGGGCTTCTCTTACAAGGCCATGTCCCTCGGGTCGGCTCAAAGAAGCCTTTCGGAGAAGAAACGAGAGACAACATAGTAGCAAGTACTGGGACATCGTCGATCTCTTTCCTGTCGATAAACGCCCAAGTCGTTCCGGTCGCACCCCAATTGCCTCTGACCAATATTACCCCCCAGTGGCGCACCCAGCTTGTTGTCACCCATCCATTATCCACCATTTTTTAGTCGTCGGTACTAAGCGGCCCAAATACCCACAAGAGAGCTGCTGCGTGCTAGTCGGTTAACCCTCCGACTCGATCCAATTCCTCACCCCCCCTCCCCGGTTCGTGGGCTTAGCTGCCGCTGGCCATCTCAAAAGCATAGGATCCTTGACCTGGTCTCCCACTAGAAGTCGATCTCCCACAGGGACATAATTCAAATACTCCAAGGGGACCGCGCTTAACCAGGGGCAGGATATTGTCTTGCTCTCATCACCGATTTCAGGGTTTGGTATTCTGTTAAAGACAAGCTCGCACCTCCCGCACCCTTTGATCGGCCCGCAAGTAGGAATTGGCAATCCTCGACTTCAGGAGCGCGTAACTAAGTGTTCAGGAAATACTCGCCGGCCAGCATTGGGTCTCAAAGCTGCGGGTGCCGCTTTTGCAACCAAAAACCTGCAACCTACTCCAGCATTCTCAATTGGCCCGGTCTCCCCGTCACACGCCTGTCTGTCTTGCATACTGGAACGATAGGGCACGACTGACTCTCCAGCATCTTGCATCGCCGCCCAATACGGGACACCGTCTCCTATGAGATCATTCGGAGCACTGCGAGTCCCCTCGCTCTGAGCAGTTCAGCTTTGCCACCTTGCTCTGGATTGTGTCTTTTCTCCATACCTTCAAGAGCCTCCCCTTCCCCAGCCTAACTACCACTCATATTTTGAGCTCCGGGACCTCTTCCATGGCCCTCGCTATTTCATCGAATGCTCGTTCAAAGTCCTACCTCTTTGGTGCAGGCAGCTCGTGCTCAGATCCCTCGGAATCATCGTTGCCCATGACTTGGGTCATGTCCTATCAATATCCACCACTGCCCCATCCCGGCAATGAGATGGACATGACACCTCCTGGCTATATGCCTTCCTACACCGTCCCCTCACAGCAACTCTCATCATTGGGTATGACCAACGTTCATGACCAGCCGTTGTCAAATCAAGAGCACGACACAAATATGAAGGGTGGTTTCTCGAGGTCGAATGGCATTCCTCTGCCTCCGTCGGAAGCAGATATACAGCAACAACAGATGGGGTCGTCCGCGGACAAGAAGAGAAATAAATTAGGTTACCACCGTACGTCGGTAGCTTGTGGTAAGTTATCAACTTCCCCATATAAATAGGCTTGTGTGTGTAGACTAAACCCCTCGAGGCCACTGCCGGCGACGAAAGATAAGATGCATCCCATCACCACCTGATGCGCAAGGTCGATGCGTAAACTGTATCCGCCTAAAGAAGGATTGTAGCTTCTATCCAGTTGACCAGCCACCACCAGACGACTCACACTCAAAACAAACGACACGGAGTTCTACAGGGCCGAAGAGGACATCAGCCTCGTCCTCTCCAGCGGCGTCTACCAGTAAGCCAGCAGAATCGTCGAAGCAACCGTTCAACCCAGCAGCGTCCCAGCCAGCACCCGTTACCGTGTCCACAGCTGCAGAGGTTGCTCAGGCAGAAGGGTTCCCACCTGAGATGAGAGGTACGGCACGCTCCCCAGGCGAATTCGCTTAGTATTGACAAGAGATCGTAGCACCGGTAGCACCAGCCCCAAATCATCAACCTTTCGAGATGGAAAGCCAAACCCTATCCAACTGGGTGCTTGCCGACACCAACCAGAGCCCAACTTCGAAACCCGATGAACTGAACCCAACCTGGCAATCCTATCCTTCAGATTCACCTATGAGCGCACAGTTTTCGCCGTTCACGCCTATGCCTCCATCCTCAGCCGGATGGACTTCTGGAGGCTCAGAGCCAGCATCCCACGAGGACATGGCTTGGGCCCAATATGGGCCCCCGGTGCGCTCCATGTCGTATGGGGGTGAACCCTTAGCCGGTCATCGCCCTTCACAATACTCTCTAGTGCCTCCTGGTCCGCAATATGAGCGGAGAGCTTCTACTTTGTCCGATGTCTACACTACATCGATGGGCGATATGGTCCCTGGCTTTGACGTCGACGCCGGCTCCAGTATGGGCACGCCTGTTCCCCTGTCAGCCGGAGTAGTGCCCTCGTCACGTTTTACAGGATGGAATCAATCGCAGCAACACCCAACTTACACGTATCCGAGAAATACAGAAGCCTACGGCGGCTGGGAACAGGGTCACCCATTACAGGCAGCCGATCCTAGCCAGCAGCTTGGCGACAACGGGTCCTCTGCGACTATCTACCGGAGGCAATGAAAATTGATCACAGCACAAGGGCATGACTGGCGTATTGGTTCGGAGGTTGGTTCTTCTTGTTTGTCTTGGCATGTCATTACCTCGGGGAGAGGTACACCTGGGTTTATATACATGCCTGGACCTAATGTTTTAAAAGAGAAATGAGCATAAGGGATGATTTCATACAACATAATACCCATTCTTAGATGGCGGCCGTTGGGTCTGTTTGGACATGTTATTAGGCCATAGGCCCCATATTAAGAGCTACTATTGACTTAATACTCCCAGTGACTGACTTGTCGCATGTGAATAGCCCACTGGCTTGACCGAACGGTTGTAGTCTACATGCTATCATTCATACTGTAACAATTGAGCTCATTCGCTTTAATAGTGGTAGAGGTAGACGGGGTCAAGGGTAGATGCAGCTTCGCAAGTATCCATGAAAACGTATTACTTGACGAGGCTAAAGCTTATCGCCTCTTATACTAGCGATCCAACGGAAGTTAGGAGCAAAATGTATTGGAAGATTAATAACATAGTTAGGTATTATCTTCCAGTAGTGCATCGTGGACATCAGCATCTGGCAACTGCTCGGGACTGTTGGCGATCAAGGAAACAGCGTTTGGAATTGCATATTGCGCTGCACAACTCAGAAATACCTGATGACACGGTAGATCTTCCACCTTCCTGCTGCCTACCTAAACAATTAAAATTCGACGAGCTCTCAGACATGCATCTTGTTCCCGTAGCTCACTTTCTACTACACGACTCCTATATCTCGTCGACTCCAGCATCAAATTTCGGCCCGGAGGAGCACACGAACCGCGCCATGGAAGAGTTCCTGGGAGAATGTCTGGGGCCATGTCTTTGCAGAACCGCAGCTTCCATATACCTTTACCTCGTCGACGTGTACATCATCCAGCCACGACGCCATGTGATAATCCAGCGCGGCCGACGACTCCAAGCAGGCCCTATGCCTGCCGGAGTGTCTCTGCCCCTTCACACAGCAGGACCCTGGCATGGCGGGCGATGATATGCGGACGGCTGCGGGCCTGCTGGGCGTGTCGTGGCTCTTGTCCGCCGCCGTTGGGTTATGGGTCGTCGTGCCAAGCAGCACAGGCACCCTGCTGGATCCATTGGTCCTGGGCCTCGGGATCGTAAACCCGATCTGCATGGTTTGCCTCGTCTGGCTGCACCTCATTCTAAGCAAACGGAGCAGGGTGAGCTACCTGCGTCGAACCGGTCAGGCTCTGCCTGAGCGACGCCTGGATGCAGCCATTGGGGATTTCTGGGAAGGTCCATAGGTTCTGCTTGCGCTGTACTTCCTATTCAGGGCATTTGCAGACAGCCAAGAGAGTGAAATAAGGTGTTGGGCTGGGAACGTTGGATGTGATGCTCACGGCACGAGTTCTTGGCAGACTGGGCCGGGCAAGCAATGCTCCCGTAAACATTGCATCATGGGAGTGAGAATACACAACCAAAAAACACGGATGCTTAACGGATTTATATCATTCACTACGACACATTTGGATGTCAGCTCTCTCCAAGAATTTCAATGATAGGCGTTGTCAACCTGAAACACGGGAAATGCTGCAACAGTGCTTCACCGGGCTGAGAGGAGTGTGTCTATCCGTTCATTATTTGTACCTGAAGTTCGTTCCAGGAACGGCAGAAATTTCACGACAAAATTCCAGGCCCCTTGTGCATAGAGGGCAAAGGTTCTCGGGCAAGGGCACGTTGGTCGGTCCGACTCCCAGCACGGGCATCAAGTTTGGTTTTGGAGCGGAATTCGCTGCATGTTAGGCAAAGCAAACAGCTTGGCAACCAAAAACAGTCAAAGAGGAAGAGAATTTGTTACAAAAGGACATGAGAGAAGGAGGGGTGACATGTGATTTATCCACCAGCGTGGTGGGCATATGTAGGCCCAGGGCGCAAAGAGAGATCTATGTGTGTTCAGGCTAAAACACCCACAAACTTGAAATAATTCAGGGGGAAAGAATTAAAGTTTTGCAGAAAACTAGGCTAAATATTATTCTCATGCAGGGTTTAAACGGCTTAAGCCCAGGCGTAGTGAGAAATTTGGGATGTGTGACCGAGTGCCGTGGGCCACTCCATCCATTGGATGTTTTTTTTTGTTACCTGTGGGCTACACCCATCCATCGGGTCCCGAGTTGTCAGCGACCTGGGGCAAGGCAAATTCAGACTCATCCTTTCAGGTTTGCAACCTCTTTCATGGCTCTTGGTGTGTATGTGTGGAAATACTATGTATGTGTTGATGATGTTGAGAGAGAAGTACATATAAAAACGCCGCTACCATATGCCCTAAAGTGACCACCATGAGTAAACTCCATGTAATGTTGGAGAAAAAAATAGACATCTCGAAAACCGCTAACAAAAGCTCCCTTCCTTGGACGCCACTACGATACTAGACGCCATGTTAGGACCATCAGCGTTATATAGGCGCTCAGGCTGAGGACGGTCAGCAAGAGGACGCTGTTTCCGCTTGTCCTGAACTTGCGCTTTAGGCTGCCGTCGGCGGACTCCGAAGTAAAGAACTGATGATTGCCTTCATAGCGACGGTAGATGGCCACCAACATCACAGCCACACCATAGACGGCAAACAACGCACCAATGGCGTAAAACTCCGAGGTAAAGACCTTGAGGATGATGAGGGCGAAGGAGAATTGCCCCAGGGCTGTGCGGATGTAAGCACCCTCGAAGGTGCGCTGAGCTGCTCGTATCTCAACCAGCCTAAACAAACACGGGCGAATTAGAGACAATTACCGGGATGTGGGGTTTATTAGACGGGGGAAAAGAGAGAATATGAGTAAGATAAAGTAATAACCATTCTCGTGATAGATAGGTAGAGGTGCATGCCCTGAGCTATGTGGCCAGCTTGACAACAGAGCTAGGACAAGGCTATGTCTGCGCGAGAAAGCCACTTACTCTTGTGTGGTCAACACGACAGACCGCGCCCTGTGGAGGCGCAGATGGAATTGTTCATCAGGATTGGGCTATACAAGAGGCTAGTTAGCAAAGTAGTCCGAGCCTATAATCCGAGCCTTTTCACTACGTTGAAACGTGCCCGCGGGCCATTCGGTTACGGACCTGGAACATGGTGGACACAGCGGCGCGACGAGTCGCACAGCGCGGTAGGATGATACAGAGCTTACAAGGCGCAGATGAGCAGCGCGGTGAAGCTCCCCAAGGAAGAAATAGGAGAGCGCGACCGAGAGAAGAGCGATAAAGCTCAAAGCCAGAGCAAAGAACCTTGGGGTTGAATGGAGATGAAGAAGTGAAGTCGGCGACCTTTGGCTTGATTCGGATTAGCGGCTTAAGGTGTCATGAGCACCGTATCAGGCGCTACAGTTCGGGAGCTCCCTGGCGGGAATACCGTCACGTGCGGGCGGCAGTTCTGGCAAGAGCATGGCCAGCTTGGAGGGCCACATGATGAACTCAACCAGCTACAAAACATCAGCTCCAACAAGTCAGCGAGCAAAACACCACCACATTCGGACTGGCGATGCAACATTCAATACGATGTTCTGGGATGACAGAAACGAGCTGATAAACAGATGCCCCCCACCTGGTTCGAGCACCGCCCCTCAGCTTCATCCCCCAGCTGTGCCTGGCTTCTCACCAAGCAAATGCTCTCAATTAGGCAAGCTCCGAGCACAGCCCCAAGGGAGGTTGGATCGGAGTTTTTTGAATGCTTGTTTGGCCTTGCAGTTGATCGCCCGATGCTGGGGCATCTGAAGGTTTAAACAAGACTTGATTCTCCGGGACGTCACCCTATATCCAAGGCCGGAAAAGCTCGTCGGGTCCCGAACATGAGGTCGAGGGGTTGCGCTACATGGGCTGGCATCTTGGCACAATTCCATCGCGATTGAGCTCTGTCAGACTCGCGCTGCGCTGCCCAATCAGGAGCCCATCATGACTTGTCGACCAGGACCACGGCGGGAAAACTGGGGAATCGCTTGCAGACAGCTGGCCTCGACGTCACATTTGAATCACCGCGGTCGACGGAGTTGGTCTAGGTTATTCTTGACACTATTTTCAGCCTCGACTTTGGGCCGTCCGCCCACATTTCCCCGAGATCCACTATCAATGCCATCAAGACAAAATCTTGTTCAAACGTCAATCGGGCGAGAAACGGTTCCATCACAGATCTGCAAGCTGGCGAGAAAGTCTAGCTCCTCAGCAGGGACAGCGCATGCTGCACAAGGCAGTTTCCCCTGTCCCCCTTTGATCTCGGACGGCAATGCGGATATGCCTGGCGACCACAGATGGCACCGTGCGTTCCTGCCAGCGAAACAGGGAGAGAGAACTCCCAAACAATGGTCTGTCGATGATGAAATCTGACGGGGGTGTTTATCGACCAGGGCTTGCTTATTTGGAGAGGCGCAAAGAAACGCCGCTGCTGACATGGGGGAAAGGCTTCCAGAAGTCATGACCAAGCACAAACCACTGGTCTGGCGATCGACAAGTCGCCAGGCCTGTCGCGTCATGCACGTACAGGCAAGAGACAGAGGCTGTGTAGCAGTGAATGCAAGCTCCAGCAACTCCAGTTTCAGCCGCACGTCAAACTGGAAAAACCCCCAAGAAGCTTAATGTGCTGTGTCGAGAAAGGGATCAAATCACACATAGGTGCATGTTTCTGCCTGAACTGGCCGTGGTTTGAATTCGGATGCCTGGAGGCGGTGATGCGATATACTTTGGCGAAGGATGCTTTGACAGTATACCGCTTGTCGAGCCGACAACCGACTGAAGTGTGCCTCGTCCGCCGAGACAGGTCTCACACTGGCAGCAGTGACATCAGAAAACCCTACAAGGCTGATGGAGTCTGTTCCCCCGGGCGCTAGGGTAGCAGAGCATCACTGGAGGAGGTGTGTCTGGGAACGACCACTGAAATGGTGGACAATGGTTCACAACTGGGTGACCTCGTTGCGTCCTGCCTGTCTGAGAGTTGAACAAAGTCCGGCACCGCCGCAACTGGCGTTCCTCGTCTTTCTCAGACACACCACACACACCAGATGTGTGTCCTTGATCCGTTCGCAAGTCGGAGCATTGGAAAAAACGCCTTGGGAGATGGGCCCGAGGCTCTGAATGGCTAGACTGGGGACGAGCTGGAACAAGGGTCTCATGGAGCGTGGGGCTTGGTTGGAAATGCGCCTCGGCCCCAATGCCCCCCCCATCGAGAACGCCTCGCCCCGATGGATACGGGTGGTAGAGGAATACCGTTTCTCAGCAGCGGGCATTGGTGATTAAACGAGTACCGCAGCATCTACCGGTTTCATACAGAACAAGCGACCGTTTCCCCGGTGGTCCATCGCCCTTCAACCCTTGCAACCGGGCGCTCTCGTCTGTCTGTACGTACATATCATATCGCACAAGCGCCTCGATGGGACCAGGCTGTATGTCACGCCTGCGCCTTACAACGCCCCTCGCTCTCGACCAACTACCGCACGACCTTACCGCCCTCGTCTGCTTTTCCCTTGAACAAAAACGCCAACTCTCAACCGATCAAGCCTCATTCATCCCTTCGCCTCTGCCACAGGACACTGTTTTTGTCTGCCCTCCTGTCTGCCCTCTGCATCTGCATCTGGCTTGTGTGCTCTCGAACGGCCGCCAACTCGGCCTGCTTTCATTTGAATCGCCAGCCCCTCCTCCGCTCCATATCACAATCGCTGGCTTCCCCAGTTGAAACCCCCCCTCCCGCATTCCGCATTCCTCTTCCCCTGCCAGCTGCCCCTCGGAGACTCACTCGCTCGCTCGCTGCCGAATTTCTGTCTGCACAATCTGCTGTTTTGCTGCTCCCGCCTGCTTGAATCTGCGCGCCACAATACTGCGCTGATCTGTTGTTCCTCCCGCTGCAGTGGGTTGTTAAGCCGTCGCCCGCTGGGTTCGTTGTTCTGGGGCTAGCAGGGGCTTCGGCACCCCTAAGCCTAAGCGCTCTTTGATCCGCTTTCACGCGCGACCCAGCGCCGCGTTCCAACTTCAGCCCTTTCCCCCTCCTTCTTCCTTTCAACCCAGCCTGTTCCAAAGCGACATACATACCTTGTTATCCTTCACCTCTAGCTGTCGCCTTCTGATCTACCGACGGCTCCTTCTCTTTCCTGCTCACGACCCTCAGCGAATCGTCAAGATCAGATCCTCACGGGATTCCTTCTGCAGTCCCGATCGTCTCCCGCAACGGAGTCGATCCACCACTCCTCCGCCGAGCACCGGTCCCCAGGACCATGATCCCCAGCCTGTGATCTGATCGGGAGCACGCCCAGTCAAGGTCCACTCATTGCATATATACTTCCATTCCTCCCCTCTCCTCTCCGCCCGCGACCATGGCTTCAACATTTGACGTGCCGCCTGCAAGTCTTTACGACCAAGACCAACCCTTCCTTGCCTCTGACCAACACCGGCCATCGACCTCCTCCATCGACTCGAACCAACTGCCACCCACCTTGTCGCGTGTCGACAGTGACTCGCTGTCACCGGTCAACTATCTCGAGACACCCGGTTCCAACTCCAGTGTGAGCCACTATCAACCCAGTGACTTCAGCGACCTAGAGGAGGACCCTTTCTTCGGCGCCGACTTCAACGCCGACGGAGGAGGTACTCCCATATTCCTCGAACAACATACCTCTGGGCTGGACCAACCTTTCGTCCCTGGTCTTATGCCAGATAAGGATGTGGACAGCAGCCCTTATCCATTGACGCCCGAGCAGACGGCGTCAGTTCATGCCACAACCCCATATAGCGACCTCTCATATGCGATCAAGGGATCGGCACCACCGGAGCCTTCCAATTGCATATCGCCGCAGGAGATCCAGAAGCGCTTCAACCCTCACCCCATAGTCACCCAGTCATCTCAGTTGACACCAAGTCAGAGCAGCAGCTGCCGGTCTAGCGAAGACGGACTGGCACCCGGCGTTGCGGCCATGGCCTGTCAAAGTCCTAGGGTCACTGTCTCAATGTGGGGCAAGGACAATGAGACTCCCATCCACACTATCGAACGTACCTTTGAGGATAGTCCGACCACGGTCCGTGGCGGCTTTGAGTCTGCCGGAGATTTGATATCCTCCAACGATAATACCGCGCCTCGTGACTCTACAGGAAGATGGCACCGCGACTCACTGACGGGTCATGCCGGACTTGATCCTGACAACCGCCCCTCCAATGAAACTACAAGCATCAATGAGCTGGCCGCTCGTCGATCTTCCGATGAACGTAAAGGCATGGTTGGAGACTGGCTGGCTGATAGGATGAATGACCTCTCTGTCAAGCCGGCCGAGACCCCTCAGGATACTATCAACGACCTCGACCGCCCTCGTGATGATCTGCAGGACGATATTCCATTTGCGCGCGAGACTGAAAACAGATACATACCAGGCCAGACCTACTATCACGGTAAAGGTGAAATGACTCAGCAAGACTATGAGCTTATCGCTTCAAATCGCAACTGGGCCGATGCCCCAATGGTTCATTCTATTCGAAGCGGTCAACCTGGAAGACATCAACCTGAAACATCAGCCGCTGCCATGGAGAGGTTTGAGAGAATGTGCCGTGACACCGACTCTATTCTGTCAAGAGCTGCCACGTGGGGCACCCGTCGCCGAAGTCTCCCTAGTCTGTTTGACCTGGACATGTCTGAAGGTGCCAGCGGTGGCATCCTGAAGAAGTTTTCCGTGAGTCGAGGAGATAAGGGCAACAAACCTGGTGGTCTTCTCAGAGACCTTCGGGGTCTGGTGCGCCGACCTAGTGCCTCTCAGCTCCTCAAACGTAACCGTAGTAGCGGTAATGATGAGGAGAGTCTGCCTGGTAGCGACAGTCGAGGGAGCCAGGATTCGAAGCGCGACAGTATCTCCAAACGCGACAGCATCTCTCATCTCTCACCACCGGCTCGGATGGGAAGTTTAGGTTGGGGCAAGAAGTCTATGCCTTCTATCAATACTGCTATAGTGTCCATGGGTAGCAATGTTGCTTCCATCGGAGCCACGCACGCTCGAAATGGGTCTGTCAGTGCCACGCCCGTTGCGTCTGTCACGTCCCCTAAGAGCCCCTTTGGCGGCCTCAGCGTCAAGACGTCGATCCGGCGGCCGCGAAGCAAGTCGGATCTTCCCAAGCCCTCGCCATCTGGCATGCAGTCAGAGAGCCACCCGACCCTGGTGTCGATGTGGAAGCGCGAGACGGGAGGACCACCTGTCGCGGCTCTGGCGAAGTCCAAGAAAGCTGAGCTGGAAGACGACGACGATGACGACGACGAACTCGGTGATGATGCTGATATGAATACTAACCCCAACATCATCGATAACGTCACGCCGAACGTCGAAGGCTTTCAGCAACATATCATTGACCTTAACCCCGACCTGGCCAATGCCAACACCTATCTTGTCGAACGTATCGCTTACCAACAGGTGCAACGATACAAGAGTTTACTTAAAAACAAGATTGGCCATCTCAAACTGGGCAATACATGTCCCTCTGGCATGTTATGCATTGCCATGGGTGGCTCTGCAGTTCCGCTGGACCTAAACAACAACCCGCAGGATCTGGATCCTCTCTCATCCCCTAACGATGGAGATGACGGATCCCCGATTGAGGGCGCTATCAACAACGAGAGCTTTCCCCAGGATATTCCCATGCCACCAACTGCCCGGCTTCCCGCTGAGTTCGAGTGCCAGCTCTGCTACTCGAGCAAGACGTTTAAGAAACCCTCTGACTGGACAAAGCACGTTCACGAGGATGTGCAACCTTTTACTTGCACCTGGGACAAGTGTCGCGAGCCCAAGATTTTTAAGCGCAAAGCTGACTGGGTCCGACACGAGAATGAAGGCCACCGTCATCTCGAGTGGTGGACTTGCGACGTTGAAGCTTGCCATCACCAGTGCTACCGTCGCGACAACTTCCTCCAGCACCTTGTGCGAGAACACAAGTACCCTGAGCCAAAGGTCAAGACCAAGGCTGCTGTGAAGAAGGCCGGCGGTGTTGACCCTACATGGCAAAAGGTTGAGCAATGTCACCGGGAAACCACAAAACGGCCTCAGGATGAGCCCTGCCGGTTCTGCGGCAAGACGTTCCCGACATGGAAGAAGTTGACGGTTCATTTGGCAAAACACATGGAACAAATTTCGCTGCCAGTGCTGCGCCTTGTGGATGCCAAAGCAAGCGAGCTGAAGGCGGATACCATCATTAGCCCAGTCCAGGATCCTCCCCCACGACACCTGCTACCCACGCCAATCGACCAGACCAGCCCGGTGCAATTCCCGGTAGCAGGCCAACAGCAAATGACACCAAACACTCAACATATGGCATATCGGAACACGGGCCAGATGATGTATCCCGTGATGCCAACGGATGCCTACCAGCAGCACACTGGATTTTACCAAGACCAGTTTGGCAATGTTGGGCACAATCTTCCATCAGCGCACGCAGAGATGGGATTACATCCAATGAACCAGGGCTTCAACCACGCCGCGCAGATGCAGGAGATGCCTGTGACGAGACAGGGCTACGTGCCAGACCCCAATGCCTACATGATGTCCAGCAATGGGGTAGAGCAGTCATATGCGCAGATGAATGCACTTGGTCTTCAGAACCAAGGCGTGCCCATGGGGCAGATGGGCTACGATGGGATAATGGACCCATCGAGCGGTAACGGGAGCCCATTCAGCGGGCAAGGATCCGTTTCGCCATACTCGCACTCTCCGAACTTGAATGCCAACAATGGTGGTGGTAACATGTGGAGTGGTGGGCGAATGGCTGGAGGATACCAGTGAAGATGCTAGTAGATGCTTACCGCTGTCTCAGTTGGTATTGATTTCAAGAGAAGCGGAACCAGAGACGTTGACGGGCCTGGTGGACCAGCCTGTTCCCTGCCGGACCACAGTGGAAAAGGGGAGGATAGCATATGTATTTGGGATACCATGACGACTCTTACGGACGATGATTTTGGCTTTTATATGCGAGGACCTACTTGTTCTCTTGTTGGACTCGACTAGACTTCTCTCGGGGGTTTTGTTCTTCATTTCTTGGGGGCGAGCATGGCGACGATGCCAAGCATGTTTTTGATGTGGAGCGATTTTTGGTATGACAGTAGGGATTCGAGATGAACTAAGAGAAGGGATGGGATAGGATAGGATAGGGATAAGGAATTGGGGACCAGGCGTCTGGGTTGGTACTTATGAATGAAAATGAGATTCTGCACCGATGCTCCGAGGCCATCTAGACCGTCCAAGAATGACTGATCTGCACTTGGCATTGCTAAATATACTGGCCATGGATGGCATGGCGCACTGGTTCAGCTGTAGATCTCCGGACGGCGCGAGAAGAGATGGAGGCTCAGCGGGAGCCGCCTACTCGCGTGAGCAAGAGATGACGAGGCCTGGGCGGACCAACCGCGTCAACATGGGTAAATAGCGGAAGACGGCTCGCAAGCTAAGCTTTTCATATCCATCGTGAAAGGGGGCTTGGAGGAGGGTTGTGGGAGGCGGATAATAAGGGGACGCTTGGGCCGCATAGCAAATCGGCCGGGCGTTTGAGGTTGATGGACGTTGGAAAAAATCATGGCATGGCTTATTTTGTGGTCTCGCCAGGTGAGAAATTAGTCTCGATGGTGGTAATGCCTGCAAGAACGAGTAAAAATTTCCGCAATTCAAGCCTCTTGCCTTGTCAGTTCCTCTTGTCCAGAGTCGAGAGATGTGCCCAAGTCTGGCAGGGAATAAGGGACGGGATGTGGCTGGGGTGGTTTGGTTACCGAGATTTGCAATGGCCGCGTCAACCCTTGAGGATGGAGATGGCGGGCCGGGCGAAGATATGCTGAGTAAGGGCAGAGCAGCATTGTTTCTATCTATGGATGGCGAAATAGACGTTAGCGACGACGACGACGGTGGAGGGTGGCGCTGCGGGCTGGGGGAGAGAGGCGAGGTTCATTAACGATGGAGCTAGCGAGGGTCAATGCTGGCATTCCCTGTTTGGGGGATTGGATGAATGAATCGAACGGATAAGGATGGATAAGAAGTTTGTCTCTCTTCGTTTTCTTCGAGCGGCTGCTGAGACATTGAGTCAGTGAGCGACATCAACTTGACACGGCCGGCTGTCTGGAGTCTGGGCTAACGACGGGCGATGGCATGTGCATCCCGAGTATCTGGTTGGAGAGGTCACGAGGTGACATGGCACAAAAGGTTATCCAGCTTTTCTTTGCTTTTTCATCTTGTGTTCCATAGACAGGGCAACCTGGGACGCACTATGTATGGAACACACCGTCTTGAAGCAGTTGATGCCGCGTGGGCCGGTAGCTGCAGCGGCCGTGAGCCGGGATAGTAATACGGACTATTATTCCCTGGAAAGGAAAGCTTTGGGCAGTTAATTTTCGGTCATGGATGCTGATATCGAGGTTGTGAACGGAACGAACGTGCGAGGGACGAGGCTTGAGGCTTGAGACTTGGTGGCTGATCATGTCACGTCTTGATTTAGAGTAGCAGATAGGCTACCAGCGGCGAGACTTGGCAACTCGGGACGTTATTGATCAATAGATAAGAGGCATAGATGTCCCGTCTAGCTGTTCAATATTCGTATCTGCAAAAGGGGGGGACCCCCAAAAACCGGTTCACGATGGTGACGATGACGGAGCATGACCTGACCTGGCAGACAAGAAGAGCAAAAGATGTGCGTGCATAAGACACACAAACTCGAAGGGTATCGAGCTCCGAGAAGGAAGTCATTGGGGCCGATGCCTTTTGGCTGGAGGCCACGGCCTTGGTTCGTTCGCAGCTGGTTTCAGAAGAAGCTGGGGCCGGCCGTAGCTTGGCCCACGAGTGGTTGTCGGCCATGGAGGGTCGGGTTCTGCGGGTCAACGAAGGAACCCCTGCAGGATAAGCTCGGCGGTTCAGCCAACAAACGCTGGAACCAAAGGCCCTGGGAGGAGCCCGCTACGCAGGGGCACGCGTCAAGGTGGCCCTGGCAGCGTCCACTCAGGGCTCACGGGCCCCTGGCAGGCGGGTCCAGGGATCTTGGGATGGCGTCTCAGGGGTTCGATCCGCCTGTGGTTCGACAGGTTGTTCGTCCGCTGCGAGGCCGCCTGAGGGACCCTTACGCGCTGCAGCGACTCCAGGCGTGAAGAGTTGGACTCACAGAGGGCTGCTGAATGGCCTGGGGCCTTGCAGCCTGGGGCGTCGATGGAGCCTCAGACACACCTCGTGCCCAGGCCATCTCCATTCTCGAACCTGGAAACCTCGTCTTAGATCCCCGTCTCGTCTGTCTCGTCGTCTTGGTTTGCTCGTCCTTCCTTGTTAGTCGGTGGTCCATCCTTTCTTCTCTTGGGCTTCCTTCTCCTCTTTTTCCTTGCTCTCCCTGCTCTGCTGCTTGCTCTTTCTTCTTCCTCTCTCCTCCTCTCTCTCGTCACATTGTCTTTTGCCTTGCATTGATACATATCGAAAGCGTCGTGTTTTTCCCATCTCCCTCACTCTCACTCACTGCATCTCTGTTTTGCGTCTCTGCCATCTGTTTTCGTCCAAGACAGGACATGCTGCTTCCCCTGCGGCATTGTCGACTCCTGGCCTCTCATTTCAGCATCACATAGCTCCAAATCGAACCACCAGTCGACGAGACCACTCCTTATAACCGGACTCGCTCCCGCCGCCACCACGGCCTCCTCCAGAACCTACAACTCGACACCCCCCGAACGATCAAACGCCGGCACGTTGGAACTTCACGGGCGTCAAGGCAACTCGTTGCCCCTTCACTTCTTTTCTTTCCAGGTTGATCCTCGGCCATCTTTTGTGCGCGTGCTTGCACTGCCTTGCCATCATTAACCTTTGAGATCCAAAATCGTCTCTGCCATTCATTATCTTGCTCTACAGCAACCAACCAACCAAACCGTCTCTCTCTACAACTCTCTCGATATCTCTTGTTTTTTTTATCGTCTCTTGATACCATTCCTTAACTTGTCCTCAAACGATTTCCAATTATTTCTCGATTTTCCAGAGCAAATATCCATACCATTTCTTGGACATATACAGCTTCAGTATTCCA
Source organism: Fusarium decemcellulare (assembly GCA_013266205.1). Lineage (NCBI taxonomy): Eukaryota > Fungi > Ascomycota > Sordariomycetes > Hypocreales > Nectriaceae > Fusarium > Fusarium decemcellulare. The sequence continues at coordinate 24,790 of JAAGWO010000049.1, forward strand.
TCAACATCACGACAACACTTTTCTCGAAGCCGAATAACTCGATCCAGTTGCGAACGAGCCACGAATTTCCCGTCTTTTTCCTTCTGTCTAGTTTCCTTGTACGACATACACATCCAAGATGACTCGGTCTTACTCAAAGTGGAGCGCATGGAAGGTGGTTGTCGCCGCGGCGGCTCTTTCAAGTGGCGTTCTGGGTGATAACGTTCTCCGGACATCGGGCTTCACTGATTGCGGTTCCGAGCCGGACATGAGGGTCGACAAGTTGGAACTCGCCTACGACAACGATAAGAAGAAGATTACGTTTGACGTATCGGGCGAGAGTGACACCCTGCGCAATGTTTCTGCTTATCTCGAGGTCACGGCGTACGGCCAGCAAGTCTACAGCAACGAATTCAACCCCTGCAGCAAGGACAACTATATTGAAGCTCTCTGCCCTCTTCCCAAGGGCAAATTCGGCGCCAAGGGAGAGCAGGATATCCCCGACGAATGGGCAAACAAGGTCCCCGCCATTGCCTTCCAAGTCCCCGATATCGCGGCCCAGGCGACCCTCAAGCTCATGAGCGTCGATAACCCAGAGGAGCAGGTTGCTTGCATCCAATCTCAGGTCCAGAACGGCAAGACTGCTTCGGTGTCCGCAGTGACTTACTTGTCTGTTGGTGTCGTTGGTGCCGCTTTGGCTGTGTCCGCTGCCTCTGCCGCATCTTCTGCTCTCGGTGGTGCAAGCGCTGGCGGTGGCGGTGGCCCTGCCCCCAGCTTCTCGGCGACTCTTGGATGGTTCCAGGGCATGGCCATGAACGGTATGCTGTCTGTCGACTACCCGCCCGTGTACCGCAGCTTCGCCAAGAACTTTGGCTTCTCTGCTGGTATCATCCCCTGGCAGTCTCTTCAGGTCTCCATCGACAACTTCCGTAACATGACGGGAGGTGACTTGACCTCTGACAGCGTCGAGTTCCTCAAGAATGCGACTCTCCTCTTTCCCGACAACTCGACCAGCACTCCGGACCAGCACTCCAAGGTCAAGCGTGCCTTTGACACTTTCGAGTCACTGGCGAGACTGACTGCTCGCGAGCTCGAGACTACCTTTGGTGATACATCATCGGACGACGATTCGTCCAGCGGCAACAACTCGACTGTCCTTTCGGTTGCCGGTTTCGAGGCCTACGCCAATCAGCTCAGTGTTCCCAAGTCAAACACCTTCATGACTGTCTTACTCATCGTTGCCATCATCATTGCCGCCATCATTGTTGGTATTCTTCTGGTTAAGGTTGTTCTCGAGGTTTGGGCTCTGTTCGCCAGCTTCCCCAAGTCGCTGGCCGGTTTCCGTGAGCATTACTGGGGATCCATCGCTCGTACCATCACCCATCTCATCCTGGTGCTCTACGGAATCTGGGTCTTGTACTGCGTTTTCCAATTCACTCAGGGTGACTCGTGGGCCGCAAAGTTGTTGGCTGGTGTGACACTCGCCATCTTCACGGGTATCCTTGCCTTCTTCACATGGAAGATCTTCAGCACCGTTCGCAAGCTGAAGAATGAGGAGGGCAACGCCGATGCCCTGTACAAGAACAAGGAGATCTGGATCAAGTACTCTCTCTTTTACGAGTCGTACAAGAAGGATTACTGGTGGATCTTCATCCCCACCATTGTCTATCTCTTTGCTAAGGGCTGCACTCTTGCTGTCGGTGATGGAAACGGTCTTCCTCAGACCATTGCCCAGCTCGTCGTTGAGAGCATTATGCTGGGTTTGCTCATCTGGGCTCGACCTTTTGAGCGAAAGTCGGGCAATGTCATTGGCATTGCCATCCAGACCGTGCGAGTCCTGTCGGTGGCTTGCATCCTGATCTTTGTTCACGAGCTCAACATTTCTCAAGACAAGAAGACTGTGGCTGGCGTGGTTCTCATCGCCATTCAGTCAGCCTTGACCGGTCTGTTGGTGATTCTCATCATCTGGAACGCCATCAACCTTGTTGTCAAGGAGAACCCCCACCGCAAGCGAAGAAAGGAGATGGGTAAGTTGATCTCATAAAGCATATCTCATTTGACGACTTGTACTGACGACCATTACAGAGAAAGCCCAGCGTGACATGGACACACTTACGCCTCTGGACGCGCGCAACTCACTGCTTCTTGACCGCAAGGACAACAACATCTCTATGTTCGCCCTCCCCCAGGAGAAGGTGTCTCGACGATCTATGTCTCCTGACCGATACGTCGCTGCTGAGGAGGGACTTCGACCTGCAAATGACCTTTCTTCAAGCCCTCCGTACCGGCGAGACCTAACTCCCATGGATAGCCACGACGCTCCCGGGGGCTGGGCCCACCGGGATCCGAGCCCTCCAGGTATGGGACGGTACGATGGCGGATACGGGGACAGCTACAGCCCCCTAAACCGACAATCGTACGGATACGGAAACGGAGGCGGGTATAGAGGGTTTTGAGCGGCGACCGGCAACGGTTGAGCCTCGAGACCCATGACGCGTGTTTTGTAATGGGGTCCAACTTGTACAAAGACGACGCTCGTGCTGAGCTTTCGATCTACACAGAGAGAGAGATTTGGCAATGTGTACAAATGGAACTGTTCGGGAGGGACCCCGCGAACCATCTCATTTACATTTTCGGGGAGGGAAATATTTATTAAAGGTATTAAGCGAAAGACTTGTTTACCCACGGAAGCGCCATCATTTTGTCAATAGAACCTTTTAACTATGCAACACTGTCAATGATATCCTTCGTAACTTGGTGCAAGCCCTCAAACCCCTTTTCTCTTAGCTGCTTCTGTCTCTACTCTCCGTGCTTGAGCAGATACGAGTTTGATATGGCCTTGAAACTCAAGCTGCCACCCTCCTGCTTGAGCACGATGCCCTCTCTCTTCCGTCCGTTGACCCCCTTGCCCTCGGCCCGCGCCACCAGATCCGCCACGCTCCCTCCAATCTCCTTGAGAGGCCTGTACCCATGCACGGGGACGTGCTTCACTCCCAAACGCGGCGCCCACGTCTCGTGGACCTCTCTGGGCGGCAGGTAGCGCTGGGCGTCAATGTCCCAAACGGAAAAGAGGAAGAAGTTGTGCTCGCCGCGCCCAAAGCCCTCGTAGTTGGACTGGATACTCGAGCCGCACAGCTCGCCCTGAATTGCAATGTTGCGACCCAAGCTCGACAGCGTCGCCGGCAGGTTGAGGGCCCTAGCCGTGGACCAGAATAGGGGTGGGCTCCGGGGGTGGTTCTCCATGAGGATGCGGTTCCTGGAGCACACGTACACACCGTCCGAGGAGATATCAGCGTCGAGGATGTCGTGGTGAGGACTGTCGGCGCTGAGGTAAAAGACGGTCATGGATGAGCCGTCCATCTTTGTCGACTCCTGGAATACCTCGTCTCCGTGCGAGGAAAAGACATCTGGGAGGTTCTGTACACGCTCTGCCTCCGTCTTTGGCACAAAGTAGGGAAACTCGGGCAGGGGCGTGACATCAGGCGCACCGTTTGGCAGCGGCACAGTAGGCTTCTCATACTTGCGGACTCTCAGAACCTCCTCAAAGCTCATATCCCTCAGCTTCGCATCAACCTCGGCAGGGGACAGGGCATCAATGACCGCTGTGACCTCAGGGAAAGAAAGCAGCGGCAGGAGCAGGCCTTGCGATAGCACGCCCCGGACCCGGAGCGTCTTGACCCGGATGTCGGCCGGCGGTGTGGGGCCGTTCTTTGGAGCTAGGAACGCCCATCGGGGGTCGGCGCCCGGCAGGAGCGAGTCAATCTCAAAGTAGAGACCGCGGTCGCCGGGCTTGAAGTCGCCGACGGGAACGACGCATGTCCAGCCGTCGATGGTGGCAGTCTCGATGCGGTCTGCGCCGGTGATTGGTGATACGGCAGAGATTTGCCGGACGGTGACTAGTTTCCGGGGCATGATGGATCACGGCGCTGGTTCTTGTTTTCTTGTGAGGGAGAGAGAGTATACTTAGCTGGGAGACTATGCCAAGCTGGGAATATCGTCAATTTATAAAAGAATATTCAAAGTCTGTTTGTTGGCCGGCGAGATGACTCAAGCTTGCTAAGTGCTGATACTCTTCAGCATGTACGGCCTGAGTCAGATTTACGGCTGAGTTAGACCGTGCTTTTTGAGTCTATTCTTGGATCATCGATCTCTGGCACATGGCCGGCAGGGGCACTGACTGGCGATCTCAAAGTGATTGACCTGCTTGCTGCCAGGGACCTCGTTGTAGTGCACATGTCGATCGACGCGATGTAATCTAGGTTGATATCAAAAAGAGGGGCCGAGCTGCATAGTAGCGACACCGCAGGAATACAACTCCAAAAAAGCAAAAAGAAATAAATACATCTTGCCACTATTTTTCCTTCTTTCTCGCATAAAAACAACTGTCCGAGTCAACTCATTACAGTGAGCAACATCAAAAAGATAATACCGTAGTAGAAAATGGCAAGACTGGGGTTCGAACCCAGGAGGATTGAATCCAGCAGAAAGCAGGTGTGATCAAACAAGCAAGGTCACACTCTGACGAGCATGACATACAAGTTAGATAAACCTTAAGTCGGCCGCCTTAACCACTCGGCCACCTTGCCTTATTGGTTGGAAACAGGGGTAATTATTTTTGTACATGACCTACGAGAGCCAGGATTTTCAATACGATATGAGAATTCATTGCCGCATTCAACTCGTATTCGTCAAGGCAGATGTATGGGGGCTTGCCGTCGGATTTTGAAGATGTGGCATAGGTTGCAAGCTCGTGGCCTAAGCTTAATGTGGCCAACGACAAGGCGAGAGACTAGGACATGGGAAGATTATGGTATTCTGATCTATCTTGCCATTCGCTTACTATTACAAGCTTGAGGGCTGGCATACTATCCCAAACATAGTTACGATACCTCGTAACCAACTCAAAAAAAAGAGGTGTCATCAGGGGCAAATGGAACCACGACGACCTCAAGGCTCTCCCCCGCCTCATCACATGGCTGATCGCATCACGTAGACAGCGCGAGACACGCATCAACAGCCAATCCAACTCTGGTACAAGGACATATTAGCTCAAGTCAAAAGAAATACCGCAGAAACAATGTTACTTACCTTCCCTCCTTCTGATATACTACGTCGCTGATGATCTCCTTGTCAAGATCCGGGAACATGCCGGCTAATGTTTCGACTACATTCGCATGCTCCGCCCTAGAAAGCCGTTGAGCCTCAGCTGCTTCAGCGCTCGCTTGCCGTGCAGCCGCCTCCTCGGCGGATAGAGTGTGCCTTGATGGCGGCCGCTCAGGTTCGCGAGGCTCTTCGCGAGATTGACGAGGCGACCCACGCTCTGGTGGTGCTGGAGTTCGAGGCGCACTGCTGGGGCCGGGTTCATGGGAAGGACCAGGTTCATCAGAAAACATCCTACCAATAGTCGAGAGTGGTCGTTGGATAGTCTTAAGTAGGCCAGTTATGGCCGCTTTTTCGTCGCCTGTATACCCATCATTTGACGTTGAGCGACGCGGCGCAGCTGTGCTTTGCCCATCAAGAGACGGTCGAGCGGACGTCTCACCAGGAAAAGGCCCTGCTTTCTCATTAAATGTAGGCTGCTGTGTCGCTGCAGGCGATGCGGCATGCTTTTCTGCAATAGCCGAGACGGCGGCTTCCACATGCTTCTCAAACTCTTCATCAGTAATAGTCAACGTGGTCCTATCCATGTTCTCGATGAATTGAATTGCGCCCATCTGTATCATTGTTAGAGTATGACAGATGGCAGTTGCCAGAGAATCCTTACCAGTGAGGACAAGTAGTAACCCGCTTCACCACCCAGCTTCTCCTGGTTCCGAAATCGAAGAATGTACTGCACATTAGACACTATATGTTCTGGGTTTGATTGCAAAACAACGTAGATGAGCAAGGGCATGAATGAGTCGGCTGAAGAATCCGACTTGTTGTGCTTCAATAGACCTGTAAAACGTCAGTACGTTGCGAGCTGAGCATCCCAGTCGTCGTACCAAATATCACCTTGCAACAGTTCAAGATACAAATGATCTTGTCCCGTGGAGCTCTGTAAGACTTGATTTTGAGAAGTTCTGCAAGGACTTAGCAATGGTAGTGGAACATTTTACGTCAATATGCTGACCTTGCTGAGCTAGCTTCAAGAATCGGCGCCCGCTGTCGCCGACTGGGGGAATATCCAAATGGTCTTCCCTCACCCAACCATATATGTTGATCTTCTGGGTCACGATATCATCTCGCTCAACGTCTTCTTGATGCTGGCCGCGCCTACCAGGTCCCAGGGGAATATCACCCCCCTTTCGCTTCGGCTTGGCTCCAGGAATGGGCTTGGGGGGCATGATGGCGGGTGAGAAGGTTTGTGTGTATAACCTATTCATGACCAGTTTCTCCATCCCCTCACGAGCATTATCGAACTCGGCATCTGAGACATCCCTCCATACCTCGCACATAGCCATCTTGTTGGCAATGAAGGCTAGGAAATCCCCGATAATCTTGACCTGCTCATGAACCATCCATTGCCGCTTGCCAAACTCTGATAGGAAAGACTTCAGGTATCGCGCCACGGGGTCGGCCTTCTTGTTTCGTAGCTGCTCTAGGAAACGGTGAAAGTCGAAGGGCAGAGTAGGTTCCGGCTCAGGTTCGGGAGGAGGGGGGCGATGGGTTTGCGCCGGGGAACTTGGGGTAGCCACGCTCGCAGTCCGCTCCGGCTTGGGCCGCGGAGGCGTCCCATGGACACCATCCTTGGGAGGCACCGGCGGTCCATGATCCTCGATGCCAGCATCGGTGGAGGAGCCTGCTGTAGGGGAGCTGGTTGAAATGTGCAAGCCTTGTAGCTGTCCAGATATCGAGGGCGCGAGAGGCTCAAGGCTTGATTTCCGGGGAGGATGTTGAACGGGGTGACCCAGCATGGGCGATGCAATTTCCAGTCTGGGGCTCATGACCTCTTCCTCGCCAGGCCCACCGCCTACCTCACTGAACTGCTCCATGATACTCTGGATTTCGGACCTGGACCTGCCTTCCTGCTCATCCTCGCTTAGGTACCGTCTCTCGTCATATTCGGCCTCTGATTTCGAAGGAGAGACTTCTCCCAGGTGGAGCGAGCGCGCGGCATTTGAAGGGGTTCGTGAAGGGGGCTGAGAGGTTGTTGGGGTCGCAGGCGTGGGGTCGACGTAGGTGGAGGGTTCGGCGGTGAGGTACTGGGTGGTGGTGTCGTTCGAGGAGGGGAGCGCAATAGGCTTGACTGGTGCCAGGGATGAAGCTTGGGCATTTGGTGCATCGCTACCGGCCTGCTGGGGCTCAGCAGCTTGTTTTCCCTTGGACACTTCCGAGAGAGGCTCCCCAACGGCAGCTGTCGTGTCCTGCTGTGGTGCACTCGAGTCGTGGTCCTGGAAGTCGATCAAGTCCTCTTCCTTCCCACTGCTTGTCTCTGGAGCATCGCCAGGGCCCGTGCCTTCTCCATCGTTCCTTGTCGTGTGCGTCTCCCCCACGGCGGGGTCCTTAGCGGACGTTACCTCGACATCGGGCTTGCTAGACAGCGTCTCGTCGGGGACAGGCTGGCTGGAGGGGAGCTCTGATTTCTCTGGCGGAGACATGCAAGAGTTTCGTGTGGTTGGTGCTAGAGGAGTCGTCGAGATTTCAGGGCGAGGAGGGGTATGAAGGCGTGAGACGAGGGAGAGAGCCCATCCGCTGTTCTACAAGGCTGAGGCCCAAGGTCGTATCGAGAGGGCGGGGAGCTGTTGGAGTTTAGGAGGACGATGGAAGCTCGAGCCACGACGATGCCTGGTCGTTGGAGTCTGGGACGTTGGCAAGATTCTGGGAAGCTCTGGTGAGCTGGAAGGTCAAGGGGCAAAGGGTCGACGGTTGCCGTTGGTGATGTTGTCGTGTCAGCGTTGAGACAAAGTCCAAGACAATCCAGCCTCGACTGGAAGCTGGAGAAGCGGGCAGGTGCCAGGCCAGGCAGACAGACAGGACCCCTCAGCGGCTGCCTCCACTAATAACCTTGGCGGCGCGTGGTCAGGCGGGCTTGAGGGAGCGGGGCAGCAGGCATGGACGCCCCTGGCGGCATCAGCCAGACCCGGCCCGGGCGATAGTTACAGCGGAACTGCCGTGTCCTTAGCGGGCAATGACGTTGCCAGCGTCCCGTCCTCTAATAAAACTGGCCTGGGCCTGTTGATAGCGATACTCATCAAGCAGCATTCCACTCACGTGCGAATAGTCTTGGGACTTCGCTCTAGTTTCAAGCTTGATACTTGATACCCATACGCCCCAGTTTATTTATCTCTGTCTAACACGCTAGAAATGGAGATTTATGCATTCAATCTCCTCTTTACTTACAAGAGCTGAAAGACGACTTTAGCCCCAGTGACTCTGTGGCGCTCATTCAGCCTCACCGGAAGACTCATCTTCACGAGACTTGGTGGGAGCTGAAAATGGCATTTCTTAGGATACATATATCAAGGCGAGAATCTTTATGGTGTTGATAGATGAACAAATCTTCATTAGTTACAGGCTCTTAATTATACATACTCTCAAACCACCCTGTTACACTTCTCATCAACTAACACATCCATCATGACATCTTCAACACCCACAGATTCATCCGTCCCCTACCATCAAATCCGTGCTCATTATGATGATAACACCATCACCGTCTATCAAGCCTACAAAGAATCCATCGCCTCAGCCGCTGTTGCTGCTCAGAAGCTCAACGCCTCGCCCGACTTCAAGCTAGGTCGCATGACCTGGGTCAAGCCCAGCTGGGCGTGGATGATGTACCGAGCCGGCTACTCCTACAAAGACTCCCGCCAGTCCCGCATTCTAGCCCTTCGCATGAAGCATGAGCATTTTATTGGTCTTCTCGAGCGCGGGGTGCTGTCTAAACACGCCAAGAGAGGACAAGAGGAGGAGTCTCAAGGCACAGGCGCAAAGAGGGAGAAGACGACCGATGTGAGGATTCAGTGGGACCCTGAACGGACGCCTAAGCTTGAAATCTTGCCATACAGGAGCATCCAGATCGGGGTTCCCGGGGCTCTGAGCGAGCAGTGGGTGAATGAGTGGATCTTCGAGATCGAGGATGTCACCGAAAAGGCCCGAGAGTTGAAGAGGGTCATTGACGAGCGGCCAGATGTTACCGAGGAGGAGCTATTACAACTAGGTCTTATCTTTAAAGAGAGACCTTTTAATGTGCCAGAGTCAGTTAATACCAGATTAGAGATGGCGGCTGCTACTGAGTCATGAGCACCCTCACACTGGTTTGAAGAGTGCTTGTTTAAGGACATCGGTATTTAGAAAAGGGAAGCTATCTTAGCTCGACTCCGGGAAATATAATTTAGTGAGATATTTAGAACCAGGTAATACTCCTTTGCCTTGTCTCCATCTCCAAAGCCACGCTGTAGAATAAGCTCGAGTATCTGCTCTCTATCCCAATCTTGGCCTTCATAACATCCATAACCTTCCACTCCAACCTCCGCTGGTCCTTGTCAAGCACACCACTGAAGTCCTGATGCGCAATCCGCGACTGCTCCTCGAACGCGTACCACGGCGAAAAGTACAGAGGTGCGGTCTGGAAAGGGTTTGTCAACAACGGCTCTATCCCCACCACGAGGCACTGCGTGCAATCCGAGCTGTTAAAGTCAAGCTCTAGTACACCAAGTACTTGGGCCTTGTGCACACCGACCACCTCGGGCTTCTGTAGAGATTCCAGAGTAGGTGCAGGAGCCCGGTCAAAGTTGATTTCGTAGAATTCCGGTGATCCAGGGGAACTGTCGGCGGCAAATAGCTGCCATGTCGGCGACCGGGAGCGGACCCGAACAGCTGCCTTTTGGTCCTTCTTGACGCCTTTCAAGTCGGTGCGGAAGATGAACCCCTTGAGATACCGGAGGTCTGGTGTGTCGTGGGGAACAAAGATCTGTCGCGGAACAGCCTCTTTCAGAGCCTGGGCTTCGCCCTTCTTCATCATGTTCATGAGCTCGTCAGGGAGAATGACATTGTTCATCATCGAAAGTGCCAGGATGTCTGGTCGAACCCGCACGAAGTGAGAGTCTTTGTCCCATGCCGCTCTTTGGAGTAGTATTGCTGGATTGATGGATGTCTGACCTCGTCGGAATTCGCAGTTAAGAAAGGCCAAGAATATGGTCTCCGATTTGTCTATGGGAAGCGGTGTGAGTGCGAGTTCTAGCTCCAGGCCCCGGTTCGTCATTGACGGCGCAATTCCAGAACGTAGAGAGAGGTATTTCGATTTCTTTGGGACCAAGCCATTCAACTCTTCCGCGGCGTAGTCAAGGTCGAATGCCGAAGGACTATCGGCGAAAAGGCCCCAGTAATGCTGTCCCTCGACTCGATATCGAGGCTGCCTCCACGCATAGATTGATTCGTCGTCTGTAGACTTGATAATCTCTTCTTGAAGTCTCTTGAACGCCTTGGCCTGTCCCTCTCCATAGAGCAATGGCATATTGATGTCAAAGATGCCTAAAAGACAATAAGCAATGTCTTCGGGACGAGTTGTCTCTCGCCTAGCAGCCCAGTACATCTTCTCAGCGACTGAAACTTGATGAAGTTGCCTTTTTCGGCTCTCCGCCATATGATGAGTTGTGTCAAGAAGCTCCTCCGGGATTCCAGTGACATAACTAATGTCCCTCTTAAGTTCCGCTCTGTCGCCGAGCCGCTTCCAGTCTTGTCTATAGAATATGACTTTTCCTGGAGCAATCAGTTCCTGCAGCGTCCAGCCTCTCGAGAACCAGCGACTATTCTGAAACACGGCCATGCTCTCATCCTGGTATTCCGTGGCGAAGACGTCTTCGAGAAAGGCAATGCAGACAGCTGATTCAGCATACCAGCGAAACATGGAGTTGATAGCTTCTGACAATTCAGCGCTGCTGCTCTTGTCAATGCAGCAGGTATCAATCCATAGATAATCCAGCCTTAAAGAGCGCACTGTTGTGCAGCTTTGACGTACTTTTGCATAGCGGCTCAGATGTAGTACGTCGTCACGATTGACTGAGCATATATCTTCAAATGTCGCTTCGTCACTGCCCCATACATGAGATAGAGCAGCATACCGAGGTACCTCATGACCCGCAAAGAACTCTAGTTGTAGAGTATGGATATTCAAAAGTCGCATGACGAATAATCGAGTGGAGAATGGATAGTGCTGCCGTCTCACTCAACGTCAGTACTCATTTTGGCGATTCAAGCCGCGCTAGTCGTCTAGACCCTAAGAGATCATACATATCAAGATAATCGCAGTGCTCAAAGGGGAGATGCCGCCGCGGATGAAAATAAGGACTCGAGTAAGATGTTAGTGAAAGAGGCAAATGGCTTCATTCGTTCTAGCTAGAAACGATATCAAGGCACGGTGCCAGAAATCCACCGCACTGTCTACGATGAGGTGAGCAGTTGTGTTAATTCACCAAAGCCCAATGCAAAGGTCATGTATTAATACCATTACTCATTTCATAAATGAGCCGTTACAACTTTTGTAGCATACCCTTAACCATTGACAATAGTTCCACCGTTGCAGTGAATGGTTTGACCGCTAACACATGAGCTGTCACTCGACGCCAGGAAGACCACACATGTGGCAATCTCTGACGGCTGAGCAGGTCGGCCCATGGGACTAGTAAAGTTCTTCTGTGCCTCTTCATTCATCGTAGCAGGGATGAGAGGTGTCCAGACTATTGATGATGTTAGTGACGTGAAGGCTTATGTAGAAACCCCTACATACCGGGTCCTGGAGCAATGGCGTTGACGCGAATGCCCCTACCGACATACTGGTTACTCAGACCGCGAGTAAACGAGATGATGGCGCCTTTCGTCGAGGTGTAGTCAAGAAGATCGGGTCGTCCGATATAGGCATTAATAGATGCGTTGTTGATAATCGTGGCTCCAGCCTTCATGTGGGGTAGCGAATACTTGGAAATGTAGAAGAAGGAGTGCATGTTGATGTTGAAAGTGTGAATCCATTGGTCCTCGGACAGGTCCTTGATATCCTCAACCATCATCTGGTCTAATGCATTGTTAGCATACTTCCTCACATGTTCTATCAGATGTACCCACAAGCTGCATTGTTGAAGAGAATGTCGATGCCCTTCATCTTCTCCACGGCAAACTCGACCAGCTTTTGGCAATTCTCCCGCTTGGACAGGTCGAGGGAGATGAGATGGACCTTGGTGTCCTCATTTTCCACCTGCTTCTTGGTGTCTTGTGCATCTTTCTCCTCGTCCGGCAGATATGCGATAACTATGTCGGAGACACCTTCTCGGCCAAATAACAGAGCGGAAGCAGCGCCGATGCCGCTGTCCCCTCCGGTGATGATAGCTCGCTTGCCCTTGAGTTTTCCAGAGGCTTTGTATGTCCTCTCATTCCCTCCGGCCTCGGGGAGCTTGTCCTGCACGGGTTGAGGGTCTGGCATATCATGACCCTTGCCGGGAAAGTCCTGGTATGAGACAGGAATGTCCTTCTCTGAGAGGTAGTCAGTATCTAAACTACATATTGTGCTTTCGAAACAATTACCGTTTTTAAAATCTTGGGTTGTCATTTTGTTTAAGTCTTTGGCATTCAATAATGCTACTACTTTATTGAGAAAACAGAAAGCAATCATCAAGTTGTCTGCAGATCCTCTCCCTCGTTTTAATACCCTTTCACACAATCGATATCGCGGACCTTTCAATCCGGTGATCGATCGATGACGACATAAAAGTCAGGGTCTGAGAATTCGTCGTCACAGTACGGGGCAATGTCTTGAGCCAAGCAATAACAATGGCGCTGACAGCTCTTTGCTCTTACTTTTGTGGAAGCTCATGTAGAACGTTGGGGCATGGCCAATCCTGATCGTGCTCTTGCTGGGGCGTGATGGTGTTTGTGCCCGAGACTTTCTGTCAATTTCGCTCTCACCACGCGAGGATGACGATGCCTCCACGTCAAAAAGAGGGGTTCAGGGAATTGGTAAGATACTCGGTTGAACTCTGCATCTGGAAGCAATCGATCGGCCACACAAACGGACACTCCCGTCCATCATGAGTTCCCGTCCTCGGGAAGCATCCGGAGCGGCCCCGCCGGGCGGTCGGCATCGATTGTACCGTATTCCCTCACAACA
>JAAGWO010000050.1:0-82698 GCA_013266205.1 Fusarium decemcellulare
GCATGGTTCACTCGGGACGAAAACTGACCTTTCTTCCAAGTATCTTCACCTCATGCTTGCCCGTGGCCTTGATCGCCTCAACAACTGCACGGCCGAGACTGCCGGTACCTCCAGCAACACCCACAATAGCCATTTCGCAGGATTAGATAGCTGAATGAGTTTGTGAAGTAAACAAGTTTGAATTGTCAGTTGTACCATGGTTAAATTTGTCTAGAGTGCTTCAAGAGAAGGCCCTTTTATAGTTGATTCTACAAACCCCTCCGCCTGACCCAGCACCAGACGACTCTTGGAAATCCAGACTCGCGCTTGACTGACATCAGTAGAACACTTGACGATGAGCTTTGGTACATGCGGACTTGTGGCAGGCGGAGTTGGCCTCCATCGAGACGAACGGACTTTGCGGGCTTTATCTCTCAAGTGGCCTTTTCCGGGCCGAGAACAAGATTTGTTGAAGATTTCGGTGTTCATGGGAACGACGGTAATAACGGCTGCGACGGGTGGATCGGAACATAACGTTATGTGCTTCTTGGTGGTAATAGAGTTTAGACCATCAGGGGATGACGTGACGGGACTATTTAGACGCCAATGAGACCAGGGCAAGTGCTGGAAGTAAGCCAACTGCGAGTAAGCCAGTAAGCCACTCTACCGAAGAAACGGCAGTTGGAAGCCGGAGCCGGTAAATTAACGCACATCCTTGCGTCGACTGTTTTGCGAATCATGGCTCTCTGCTCTAAAGACGGGTGGGATTTAGTTTGCATCCACCATAGCTCGGTGACTTGTTGCAGTTGCCGATACGCCCTCTAACTACAGGATTCTTGCTGATAGCCCCGACTGCAAGCCAACTAGCCCTTCTTCTGATCATTGTTATCCACGATTGGCAGGAATAGGACTGCAAAGCCCAAAACAAACACGACGCTGTGTCATGTCCTGTGTAGGTGCTACGGCGGATTATTATGACACCATATTCCTCACGTAAAATACAAGCTCTGTACCTCCATAATAGTGCTACTGGGGTAATGGATAAAACCATCATCCGCGGACTATTTCTCCAAGGTTCGTCGGGCTTTTTCAATCGAATCAATATACATCGTAGTTATCTGTTGCTTCAAAGCCTCCTCCGCTCCTGGGTTTACACGGTCGACAAAGCCTTTCCACGTGATCTGAGTTTCGCTTTTCCCGAGTTCCTGTAGTTGAATAAATCCAAGAGCCCCGGTGGCTGGGAATCCGGGCGAGTCGGCGATGGTATACGCGTAAGAATGGGTGGCCGGGTCGACGTATTTCAGTGTTTCTTGGACCTTGTTTCCGTACATGGACAGCAGGCGGACCGACCCAATTCCAAAACCCTGTAGCTCTACGGCATCACAGCCGGCGATGTAGAGGTGAGCAGCTCCAAACGAGGACCAGAGGGCCCAAGTACGTGCGATAGGGCTGTTGAAGGTCTTTGTTACCTGCCCGAGGGCTAACTTTGACGCGATAATCCCTATGCAACGAGGAAGATTAGTTTGAGTCGGTGCGGTCTTGGTGGCTTGAGGGTACAAAATAGAAGCAGAGACAGAAAATTCGCCTCTGGGCAATTCTTACCTGCCATGGCACTTGACGAGATGACAATGATTGGCTTTGTGCTACTTCAGTAATCGTAGGCATGGCATGAAATAACCAAAACACGAGACCTCGGACTTCGGACAATTGCAAAATGCGAAAATTGGCTAAACTATCCAGAAAACAAGGATCTGCATTAAGCTTAATGGGCCCTATCGGCCCTTGCATGAGGTCACAGCCATGGGTTCACGGAGTTTCTTGGTTCGAGGCTTGTATTACGAGGAACGGTGAACGCTTGGGCCTCTGATATCGGGGTCCGTGATTTCCGGAACCCGAGAGCTCTAGTATAGGGTAGGCAGCCTTGGCTTGCCTGTGACCTTTGCTCAGTCAATAACCATTGATGCTAGCTATCTGTTTGACCACATGGTGCGGGCAGATAAACGCATGATGACTAGCAGATAGAGAAATGAACATGATTAAATTTCGGGCAAGAGGTAGATGTAGATGGTGGATGATCGTGGTGAGGATGCATTATTAATGAATAGGTGACTAAACCTTCCGATCATTCCGACAGTGGAAAGTCACCGAACTACAAATGCAAGCATTTACAGAACACCAAACAAACGACTAGAAAATGTTCAAAAGTATAACATCAACATATGATATAATCAACCTATTGAGATATCTTTCCTAATCACTCAACGTACTAGGTAAAATGCTTACTCAGTCCAGATTAGTCACCACGTCTCGGCAAGATGTCCAAGTTGCCGATGGCCCCTCAGGCTAATTACAAATGACTAATGACTCACTCAGAGGGTCTAAATGACTCCGTGTCTGCCAACGTCTTTAAATCGACGCGATTTCACGTTGCGCCTAGTCGGCCTGAGTAGAATACAACACAAGTAGGTCTCTGTCAAGAGCGAAATAAACATGAAGATTCCTTATACTATCCTCGACGTCTTCACCGAGACACCATTCAAAGGCAACCCCCTCGCAGTTGTGACAATCCCACCGGGCGTTGTCCTGGAACAGGCACGCAAACAAGCAATTGCTAGGGAATTCAACCTTTCGGAGACGACTTTTGTACATGACGTTGAGGATCCTGGGGCGACCAACAAGCGGCGCTTCGATATCTTTACGCCGCAAAGCGAGCTGCCATTTGCTGGCCACCCAACCATCGGCACAGCTGTATTTCTTCATGACCAGGGTGTTCAGACCTTGGTTGCAAAAGCTGGGCCTATCGCCATTGAGCCGGCAGCCGGCGGAGCGCTACGAGCCGCGATTCCACATAATGTCCGGCTACACCAGGCACGTCTGCCTGGTCTAGATCCAGCCTTGGTTCCAACACTGCGAGCTGAGCTAGCCCAAGGGGAACGCGGGGCCCCACTGTTCAGCATTGTCAAGGGAATGACATTTGCCCTCATTGAGCTACCGTCACTCGACTTGCTGGGAGCTGTACGGACCGGAGCCCCAGAGCTACCCGCGGATCTGTTGGACGACGATTGGGCTGTTGGCTGGGAAACTCGGCGGTACTACTTTGTGCGGCTGGGCCGTGAAGAAGTAGACGGTAGAACTATTGAGCGTATCCGGACGAGGATGGTCAAGCGGGCGATGGAGGATCCAGCTACAGGAAGCGCAGCGTGCGCTTTGACTAGCTACCTGAGTCTACACGTGCTCAAGCAGCAGGCCATCACCTTTGAGATTACCCAGGGTGTCGAAATGGGACGTGAGAGTAAGATCCTGATTGATGTCGAGATTGGTAATGGTTCAGGCGGGGAAAGAAAGATTGAGAGCTTGCACTTGGGTGGTACTGCGGTTGTTGTTGCTAATGGCTTCATTACTGCATAACTATGAAGGGCCGCGGGTCGAATTCATCCATCATACTCATGATAACTTTACTTTTCCAGAAAAAAGGCCTATTAGCGGAGCAAAGTCATGAGGTGGCTAATACTGGAGACGTCCTTTTATTGTCCTAGTCCTATTACTGAATCCATTTCCTGGCCCCGGTAGTTCACTGCCTACACGCAGCAACCAAACCTGCCAAGCCAGCGAATGTCGAAAGCAAAGTCCGTTTAAGGTCCGCACTCTTCCATGCAGCGGCCAGATTCCGAATCTCGTCGGTAGTCTGAGGAGTATCATCAGACTTTTTGTTATCGATGAGTTTTGAGTGGGCTGCTAGAAGTTTGTCGTTGACTGGGAATACAATGAAGAAGGTATAAACGGCCACCAGTGCCATCGAAATCGAAGCGGCAATGTTAAGGCCGAAGTTGGGGCTGTTTATGCCATCTGATAAATGTTACTACTATTTTCATCAAGGCTAGTCGAAGGGCAGACTACCTAGCAGAGCAGCTCCCAGGAAGCCCAGGCTGGAGCCGGTCACTACAACAGGTCCATACTTGCGCCCAAAGTCCCAGGCGCGGAACCATTGTCGAGTAATTGTGTCTCGATCAGACAAGAGTAAGGCATTGTGTACAGCTACTCTGTCGGAGCAAAGTCCGTAGCCTAAGGGCGCTTAGCTATGACGAATCCATCTGGAACTGGAGTTTCCTACCAGAAGAGTGTGTAGCTGCAAGCACGCTCGTAAGCTGGAGAACCTGAGCCCAGTTGATCGCCATTGTGTATGAATGGCGCGCTGACCCGAACGTTTTGCGCTAGGCCCCGTCCGCTTTTATGATATTGATCTCCTGGATGGAACGCGCGGGTCCCGGGGCATAAAATAGTTTATTAAGCCATCGTAGAGTTCGGCATTGCTGAATGTCCGAGCTGGTCTTTTATGCTGAACTTGGGTTCGGCCTTCGCACCGGCTCGGAGTCCGGGGGGTAGGCGGAGGTGTTTTCGGGCTGGATACGCCATGATACCCTACCTAGTCTGAACGATAATTCGAAATAGACTTTTCTATCTGCAGGCTGGGAATAATGTAGAAAGGGTCGAGAAAGTATATATACCGAGTACCTTGCGCCCCCATCGTGCTCAATGCCATCTCTGACTGGCTGTTTAATCTCGATCCAATCTCTCAACACACCATGGTCAACGTTGCTGTTCTAGGTGGCTCCGGCCATGTGGGGAAAACCATTGTGGATGCTATCAAAGAGCACCCTAGTCACTCGGTGATTGTGCTCAGCCGCAAGGTTCGGATCCCCCGCAGCTTTATCTCTTGATCTTCATCTGTTGACCAGATTCATGATACAGGCCCTATCCACGGACGACCCAGAGGCACCCACTGTTCTGGTCCAGTATGACGACGAGGAATCGTTAACTTCAGCCTTGGAGACGCACAAGATTGAAACCGTTATCTCTTGCCTCGGTGTTCACGATGACAAATTGGCTCAGGTGGAAGCAGCCGTCATTCGGGCGTCGGACCGAGTCAAGTATACCAAACGCTTCATTGCTAGCAACTGGAGCCTACCTAATGCTGATTTGTAAGTCTTATTCTTGAAACAACCTTCTACCCGGTTTCTTCTCATCAATTGAACTAAACACCGACTTCTGCAGGTCCAAGAAGCCCCTGAATCCGTGGGCCGTGTATCAGCGAAAAGCATTGGACCTTCTCCGAACCACCAGCTTGCAGTGGACTGAGATTTCTAATGGATATTTCCTTGACTACTGGGGAATGCCTTACATCAAAACGAACCTGACTCCTATGTCACCCGTCATTGATATGGCAAATGCTGTTGCTGCTATCCCAGGTACAGGTGATGAGCCTGTTGCTTTCTCCTATTCGCTTGATGTCGCTAAGGTAGTAGCGAGATTGCTGGAGATCCCAAAGTGGGACGAAACCACTTATATCATTGGAGACAAACTTACATGGAATGACTTTCTTCAACTTGCTCAGGAGGCGCGAGGTGAGTTTGAACGTTCAATGGTCAAAGTTACCAACTAACCACGCTGATCAAACTAGGCACTGAGTTCAAAGTCTATTACGATGATATAGAGAAGCTTGGAACTGGACAGATCACCGAACTGCCTTGCCATGTACCCGCATACACATTCTTCCCTAAGCCTCACCTGCAGGGACTATACGCAATCTTGGAGAAGCTGATGGCCGTGGGAGAGTTTAACTTGCCATCCGACAAGGCTATCAACACCCAGTTGTCGGACGTCAAACTGTTGACCGTGAAGGAGATGCTGGACCAGACCTGGAAAGCGCAGGGTAAACAGTAAACGAGGGAGGGCTGACGCTCTTAGAGTTAGATTAGACAGTTGAATCCCGTTTCCTGTTCTGAAGTTTGGACTGCCAAGATGAACCCATTGAGCAGGTTAGCGTGATATCACCAACTTTGACGAAGAGAACAGGATCGAATCTTGACATTGCGGAATGATTTCTCCGTGCTCCAAATAGAGTAATGCCGCCTTAGTACAATTGCATAAGGCGAGCTACGAAAAGGCTATACATATGCCGTTGTAATATTGATCACCACCTGGGTTCGGCAGTTGAGAGCATGTTGTCGCCATGATTGGACGGTTCATTTTGAATAAGCTCAATCCGTCTTGGGATCTTGCCTGGTTTGGAAATTGCTCACTCGTCATGGCAAATTTTTGACGTCATGGTGCCAAGCGCCTATGCTCCCGCGGATTCCGGATGATGCCCGCCCTGACAAAGACGCGTCGAATTAAGGTTTGCTGAATCAAAGTTTGCCAAGGTCTCGGCTTCATCCGAGCGAGGATTCAAACACCAACAACCTTCTATTGTCTTTACATGTGAATCGTGACATGTTTTGTCTGAACTGAGCCGAGAGTACCGGCTGGTATCGATAGATTCACGAGATCAGATGAAGCGAATAGGCAGATATTCTGTGAAACTGTTTTGTCCCACATATGACTAGCCTGCATTCACCTGAAAGATGCAGATACGGATGCATAAGGTCTTGGCGAGTTAGCGCCAACGGACTCTGCGGCCTCCGTTGTGATGCTATCGTGAGCTCGGCAGTTCGGCCTGCCATTAGGTGTCCGTGAGACAACATAGCCATGAGAAAACAAAGAAGAGCATGATCATTTCCATCAACCTATTTAATGGCGCCCCCCGTCTTCCTCTACATTGTACTTTCACCACCCAGATCTTCATCAATCTTCCCCAGGCTTCCCTCATCGATCACATCTCTGTGACAACACCTTGTCAACATTTCTTTCCCAATAGCAAACTCGTTCCAGTGGACCATGAAGTCTCTACTGTTGTTTCTTCACGCCACGTCAGCTTTGGCTGGCAGTGTCTCTTACTCTACGAGAGCCGACGCTTCAAAGGCCCTCAAGGACTGTCTGCTGGATGCTGTCGATGGGAAGACTGCTCAAATAAAGTTCTCGAGCGATGCTGGCTTTCAGTCTGAACATGTTCGCCCCTACAACCTCAATTTTCCGTGGGCTCCCTTTGCCATCACCTACCCAACAGACTCTTCTCAGGTCGGCAAAGTTGTTGCCTGCGCTTCGGAACATGATCGCAAAGTGCAGGCAAGAAGCGGCGGACATGACTACACCAATAAATGTGAGTCCTCGAAGTGCAAGAAGAATTGTTGAGCCTTGGGACTGACTGGAACAGGTATTGGCGGAGGCGATGGTGCAGTTGTCGTCGACTTGAAGAATCTTAAACAGGTCCAAGTTGATTCTGCTGGCGTTGCCACGGTTGGTGCCGGTAACCGCCTTAAAGACGTCTGCGAGAAACTCCATGCCAACGGCAAGAGATACATGCCTCATGGATCTTCTCCTACCGTAGGCATTGGAGGACACGCCACAGTCGGCGGCCTTGGCCTTCACAGCCGTCTCTTAGGCACATCGATCGATGTCATGACGGGCGCGGAGGTTGTCCTCGCAAACGGAACAATTGTGCAGGCCTCTGAGAAGGACCACTCCGACTTGTTCTGGGCAATCTGCGGCGCCGGTGCGAGCTTTGGCATCGTGACCAACTTCAAGTTCCAGACCAAGCCTGAGCCCAAGGAGGTTGTCAACTTTTCTTATACCGTCTCATCGACGAGCCACGCGAACTTGTCTGCGGCTTTCAAGGCTTACCATCGCATCACCACTGATAAGAACCTTGATCGTCGACTGTCGTCTGTGGCAATCATCCAAAAAGACACGTTGCTGATTAGCGGTGTGTTCTTCGGCCCCAAGTCTGACTATGCCAGACTCGACTTTGGCTCCCAGATCCCTGGTGTCACCAACCGCACCCTTGTTACCGATCTCAGCTGGATGGGACACATGAATGGTACATTCAAGAGCATCTCAGACATCTTTCCCGACCAGTCCTACTTCTACGCCAAGGATACCGCTGTTACGTACTCTACTCTGCCAAGCAACGAGACCATCGATGCCGTATTCAAGCACCTCCAAACTGCTGAGGCTGGCACTAACAACTGGTTCGTCCTCGTTGACCTTTACGGAGGCGCTGCAAATGATGTCACAGTCAAGGCTACGTCGTATCCACACCGCGACATGGTCTACTTCTTCACAGTGTACGCCAGAAGCGACTCCAAGACGACCAGCTCTATCCACGACTTTGTTGAAAAGGCGGTTCTCAAATACGAGGAAAACAAGCCAGGCAGTTATCTATCTTATGCAGGCTACACCAACCTCCGCATCGAGGGCCGCCCGCAGCAGAAGTACTGGGGCACCAACCTCCCGCGACTGGAGACCATCAAGGCGGCCGTTGATCCTGATGATGTGTTCTCGACCCCTCAAGGAGTCAAGGCCCGTAAGTAGGAGGTATAGAGATTTGGAGGGAAAAGCGTTTGCCATGCAATTCTGAGAAGGAAATCGCCAATAGTAGTAGACTTGCTCCCAAATATTGCTTTGGTTAATTTGGTGGTCGGCATATTGGCCATGTTACTCTTCTCCACGATAGACTTTATTTAGAACGGTATTAGATTGCTCGTATTCAAATTGGAATCATTTTTTGCAATGAGGAAGCTCGATGAGTTTGTCTATGGCATTGTCGTTGAACGGGGCATTTCTACCTCTCAGACGCCCACATAATCCAACCCGACAAACTATGTCTCATTTTCTTCCCAACATTGCGTTAGAACTATCAAGAAGAAGCTGGCTTCTGGGCCCATGCCACGTTTGCGCGGTAATAGGCATGCTGGTCTCCCACACGCAGCTCCCCGCGCAGGTGAGCGGCGTACTGGTTGATTTCCTCCTGAGACCACCCGAGGTGACTGGCGGAGAAGCCGACGGCTCCTTCTGCGTCGTTTTCAATGGCTGCCTTGGTAAACTCACCAACCTTCTTCTGGTTAGGCTCTTTGGGCCATCCCGAGGTCGGAAGCTAATGGCGATGCGTGTCAATCGAACCCTCGCACGCCTACATGAGAGGGGAAGAAACGTAGCCTACCTTAATAGGATGCTCTTGGATTTCAACAAAGCCAGCTTCCTCAAGTGCCTTCTTCTGAAGTCCGTCGCGGACGACACTAAAAGACGCAGTAGAGCCTAGCTTCTTGGCCCCTTCACGGAAGATCATGCCCCACTGAGCCAGGGCGGACTTGTCCCTGAGTGTGCCGTCGTCTGACTCAAAGAAGCCGTTAACCTCGAATGACTCGATCCAGCCGCCAGGCTTGAGGGCTTTGTACGCCTGCTTGAACAGGGCCGTCCAGTCGGTGACGCAGCCAATTAACCACCTCGTGTGTACGTAGTCGAGGGAATCCTCGGCAAATGTCCATTCTTGGGAGAAGTCGTCTATCTGGCTACATAGAAATATTAGCCCTTGTTGAATGAGTCTCTTTTTTTCGTTGTTCGAAGAAGTACTTACAATTGCACATTGGGAGGAGACCAAGACGGCTGAATAGGTGACAAGTCGGTGCCAATGACCTGCGTGTCGGGGTACTGGTCGCCGAAATCACTGTCGAAGGCTTAGGTTCAGCGCAACTCCCTTGATGCAGAATGTGAGGCCTGAAAGACTTACATGGCCCAAAGACCAGTTCCAGTACCAATGTCGACTGCTTTCTAGATTGTCTGTCAGACTCTGAAACAGGCAGGTTTTCTGATTGGACATACCTCTATCGTGGGCGGTAGTGGAGCGAAGTGAAGCCTGCCATTCTGGGCGAGCGTGAAGACATGGTGTCTGGGGCCGAATTAGCATGTCATAACTCATGATATGACGCCCATTCTCACTGAATGTCCAATGTCTCATTCTGCTGAGCATCGTTGGGTCCCCTTGTTCATTCCTCAGTTATGCCAACATCTAACAGGTCTCCATCGCTACGGGACTCACCAGTACTGGTTGCTTCCACGGTCGCTGTGGTAAGTTCGGCCGTTGATGGTGCGATACTCTAGAATACTACTCGAAAGGGACGCTGTCGAACTGGCTGCATCGTCGGCCGCTGATTCGGACTCATCCTACAGCATCCACATCAACACAATCCCACACCACTAGTGGATATGTCTCCACAGTCTGATTACCTTGGGCACCGGGTGCTCCGTCCAGTGCTTCGGAGGCTGGAGTTCACCCTCCCCTATCGCAGTACTAGCAGCGGGTGCCTCTGGCATCTTGGCGACTCGATGGAAACCGGGTAGAACAATCAAGCAAAATACGGACAAAGCGGGGAAGAGAAGGACGAGAAGAGGAGAAACCGCAGCTGGTGATGGACCAACAAATGATTGCGTGCCAGCTAGACAAGGGTTCAGCCGGGGTCAGCCACAAGGCTGGGCGCTCGCTTACACCATCCTCATTGGGTAGTTATTTCCCACGCAGATCCCAATCATAGGCTATTGAGCCTGGTTCTGCTGAGGATCATCAAATAATTGAACAGGCTTGTAAGTATCTTATGCGCGCAAGTTGTGCTGTCATATTGCCATATATGAGCGCGTTACGCCGGCGTTCACGTTTAGCGCCAACACAATTCATCATGAAGTAATAGAATAGTGGCTTTTATTCAGATGAGAAGAACAGCTAACCTTCTGCTTAAAAAGCTTCCTGCGCTGGTCTCAGATCCAACTCATGGACCCACAAAGAACTTGGCTGTCGGGATAGCCACAAGTAGGTCTGGCCAACATCCTCCGCCTTCATCTTCTTGCCCGTTCTCGTGTCGTCATTGTCTTCGTCAATAATTCCTCCGTTCGCAATGGCATGCACGCATTGCACACCAAACTTGCTGTGCTCCTTGGCAATTGCCTGGGCCACCATCCTTGCCGAGGCACGAGTTGCGCCATACGCGGCGAAGCCTGTGTTGGTACGCATGGCACCCAGTGTGCCGGTGAAAATGATGGTTCCTTTCTTTTCTCCGTTTGTGTCGGCGAGAAGAGTCTGGCCACCGTTTTGGGCGTAGATGAGCTTGAGTGCCTCCTGCGCGAAGACGACTGCGCCGGTGGTGTAGGTCTGCATGCTGTCGTTGAAGGCCTCGGCCGTCTCCTCGAGGAATGGCTTCTTGCTGCTGTGCTTGACATGGTAGATGGCCAGCTTGAGTTTCAGAGACTTGAAGTCAGGGTGGTTGGCGATGTCTTGGAATGCTTGGCGAAGGTTGTCGGGTTGAGTATCGGTGGGAAAGGAGTAAACCACGCCATTTGTGTCCTTCCGAAGCGAGTCTCGAAGATTGTTCAACTTCTCGGGATTTCGAGCCAACAGAGCTACAGCGAGATTGCCATCTTCTTGGCGAGCCAGGACTCGCGCGATCCCAGCTCCGGATGTTGGACCAGCGCCAATGATGATTGCCAAACCTGATGGTGCCATTTTATTGAGTAAAAAAATGAGCGGCTTGCGATGTTGGAAAGGGTTCTAGAGAGAATTACAAGCAGCTCTCATCGCATACTTTATATTACCATGAAGCTGACTACG
Source organism: Fusarium decemcellulare (assembly GCA_013266205.1). Classification (NCBI taxonomy): domain Eukaryota; kingdom Fungi; phylum Ascomycota; class Sordariomycetes; order Hypocreales; family Nectriaceae; genus Fusarium; species Fusarium decemcellulare. The sequence continues at coordinate 11,291 of JAAGWO010000050.1, forward strand.
ACGTCATCATGCTACTGTTGATGACCGGGGCTAATCTTAACGCCGATCTTAATAGGGTAATGATCGCCATGTTGGAGTTGTGTTTTTCGGACTTTACCAACCTAGCTCTTGCTTGGCTCGTGAGGGTTGATCGTTAGTAAATTTGTCATTCATCAGGGCCGTTGGCGATGGCGTCTAGTAATGCCGCGGCGCAGCTCGTGTCATGTCAACTTCCCCTAACCCCTCGCGTTGCAGTGCCGCCCATCTATCTAAACCCGGGTCACAGGTGCTCGGCGGATGACACACAGCTCACACAATCACCAGGCGAAATAGTCCGTCGGGCGGATCTCGCCCACACTTTCTATATTCAATGGTGGTTCTATGAGATAGCTCAATATGACTTCTGCTACTCCGAGCCTAACATCCAGCCCTCAAGCACCGCAGCGTTATCATAAGCAGCTAAATCAACATAATGAACTACCCTAGTTCCGCCACGACCGAACTGGTCGCTGGTGATATTGAGAAGAGTAGCAGAGGTTTGCGATTCAGAATTAAGTAGACCTGGGAATGCAGTATCAAACTTATTAAAGATCTCTTGAGGTGTAAAAAAGTTGGGTCCCTTGGCCTCAATTTGATCCTTAAAAAACTGGACGTATTTCCGTGAATGTTGTAGATCTCTAGTCGCGCTAAAGTTCTCGAGAGATAGCGAGTGGCCCGGGATGATTCTGTGCGGCTTAAGATGCGCAACGTAGTCCAGAGTGCTAAGCCATGACTCCGTCAGAGCGGGAGATAAAAGATCTGCTAGCCAAAGGTGGACAGTACGACTATATACAGAGTCGCCGGCAATCAGTGTTGAAATAGAAGGGATCCAGAAGAGTGTCGCGTCAATAGTGTCGGTAACCAGGGGGCTCAAGAGGTAGATCGGAGAAGCCTCATCGCCAGGGAGACTAAAGAACGTAAAGTCATATGGGGTAGGAATAGCGGCTTTATCAACAATAGAGTTATCGCCGAGTATTCCCTTCCATTGCTTGACCTATCAAAAACAGTGAGTTATACCCAGATAGATATATAGCATATGAATCGACTTACCTTTTGCTCAGCTTCATTTTTCATCAGAGCAACAGCTTTGGAATTGGCGTAGAATTTGGTCTCCGGGAACTTCTCCAGAAAGGCAGCTCCACTAAGATAGTGATCAGGGTGGAAATGAGTTGAGAATGCGGCCACAAGGGGTTTATCAGTCGTATTAGCCACCCAATCGGCCAATTCTAGAGCCTGGGGCACAGCAAGAGGGAGGTCAATGATGACAGCTGCTTCGGAGCCAATGATGAGTGACGACACCATGTCAAGCGAAGGGCCGGTGCTGATGAAGTTCTCAACATGGAGAGGGCTGGTGTACGCTTGAGGCTTGGCAGCCGCCGCAGCGCCAATAAGGACGAGGAAGATACCGGAAAACATACTTGTTGGCATGTGAGGGAGTGTGTTTGCTGTGTTGAAAACAGGCGAATGAAGCTCGTTGAGGGTCGACGAGCGGGGATATATGTACATCTAAGGACATTTCGGGTCAACTTTAAAGTTAAGGGATAATTAGATGATGACAAAGTCACTGCCGGTTCAGAGAAACCAACTGCCGGTATCCCACCGGCTGCCAAGACGGGTCCGTGAAGCGTCGGAGTTGCTCAGGAATGACAGCCCCGCAACCGAGGCACCGACTCAGCACCGTCTCTACGAGACAAAGTTTTTCGGAGTGATGACATATCATCGCCGGCTTTTGCTTGTATGGTGATCACTAAACCTTTGTATCGCTTCGGGCGAGATAGGAGTGGACTGGTTTGTGGGGGGCCGAGGAACTAAAAAACCCAGCCATCGGTTTAGTCATGGGAGAGTTACCGAGTGGGATGTGACACTGTCGCATATATATCAATCATCTTTACGCCTTATCTTTCATCAATCTTTGGCACTTAGTAGTTATCTACCTCTCCAGTTTGCATATCATGATCAATTCTGCTAGTCGTCTCTTCGGGCCAGCAATGTTCAGCGCCGTTGCCTCGAGCGATGGATGACGACCTGAGGAGATTCAGTTCTATGATACAGATGGGTATGCTTGAGATAACTTGACGTTGATAGCAACACCAACAAGTGTCACAGTGACGGCAAGGCTGATTAAGTCTGGACGAGGTCTATGGATGGCGCCGTACGAGTCTGGCTCAACCAATACCCGAACGCATGGAAATATATCAGTGTCATCTCTGGTGATGCTGGGACATCGGGAAACAACATCCGCTTCGCAGCGCTGCAACCGGGAGGCCGTGCCGATGTCATCACTTGGATCCCAATACCGGAGCTCTCGGAGCCTGGCTGAGTGCCTGTGGCAATCTCGCTCCCGAGCTGGTGTTGACAGACAAGCCCCTGCTTGCAACAAGGACAGCGACTACCTAGGCCATGTCGACATCAAGTATGCGTACAAAAACTGGGCTTCTATCGCATGCGAGCAGAAAGACGTCGCGAACGACCTTGGTCCTTGTTTCAAGTGGACCTACACATATCACGGCGAGTATGGTCACAAAAGCACGCTTCGCTGTTGGGTGGCTGCATGACTGCAAATCGGATAGGACAGGACCCAACAACATAGGCCTCAGCCGCACGCAAGATTCGCTATACAGAAGATGTATAAGGGCATTTAGCATCCCATAAGAGTACTGTGAGTACAACCTCCTCCTTCTCCTTTTATTCACTGCTAACTTTTACTTCATTAGGTGTTGAAGAGAACAATGGAGTTGGGGCTACGTAAAATATCAGATGCCTCGGATATCAGGTTGAAGCAGTGGTTTAATCTGTAATTATCGGTGGGTACTACAATATAATGGTCAGAACCCCGGCTTAGATGAAAATGGCATGGGTGTGTGGCCAACCCATCAGATTACTCGGTTCTTGGCTTCTGGATCTGCCTGATTTATCCTTGCCCGAGTCATCTAGCTCGAATATTGCTCTTGCTGTCTTAGCCGTGCAGCAACCGCTCGCTTTCAATACCGCTCACGAGCCTAGCGTGGTGAAAGAAGTGTGGTGTTACATCTCAGGAGCAGAGGAACCTCAGCTAGCCGCTAAGCGATATCATGTCGGTGCCAGTAATCCAATAAGCGCCTCGTCTGTAATACGCTGAGAAGTGCCTGACTAAAGTGCGCTGGTTCAGCAAAGTATCCCATCGTAAGCAAAAGGACTTGTCGCTGCTTACTGTGAATATGGTGACGTGAATTCTATTGGATGTCTTCGGGGGCGCTTCGATGCTGAGATGCAACTAAGGTACCGCTTTGCGGCTGAGGCTGGTTTATGCTTATCATAAACCTGCAAGGGCAATGACTTACGCTATAAATAGCTTTATTTGAGTGATACACGCCTGTTGGGTCTTGATTTCCAGGGAGCGCGCTACTTTACGCTTTTCAGTTTAGCGTTTGTAAAAACATATCTGGAGTCAAATCTCGTAACTTGTAACCCAAATAGTTCTTAATTTGCGCCAGCTTAGTTTGATATAGGGGCTATAGCTATTTGTTGTTGTGGTTATTGAACTATAAAAGTGATCGATGATCCGTTCTCATTCAAATCTATAAACCTTTGTCTACCACCTGTATTAGTTTTATGCGAACTTGTTCACAGCATTCCTTAAAGCCATCATGATCCTCACCAACTTTGTTGTCGCTGCAGGCGCCCTTTTCTCTTCGACAGTTTTCGGAAGACCATCCGGCCTGGATGTGAGAGAGGAGCCCGTCTTGTCTTGCGACCAGATATTGCTCGCAAGGCTGCTGCCTGCGCTGACAATGGGTCAAGTGCGCCTCCCGACTACCAAGTGTAAATACGAGGACGGTGGCAACACTAAAGTTGAGGCTCTTGATGAAGCTATCAACTATGGAGATGTGCTTCCTAAGGATGTCTTCGCGAAGCTGAAGGAGGTTTGCACCCAGACCGGTTGTTCTGGTGACAACAAGGCGGAGTTTGAGACAACCATTGCCCGAGACACTCGAGAGGGAGCGAAGTATACAATTTCTGCCGAAGCGTCTTTTGCTACCAAAGGCGAGGGTACACGGGATAATATGATTGACGTCCTCTCGGAATTTGCTGGGGCTACAACTGAAGCCAGAGAGGCAAAGGTGTGGGACAACCAGGACGTCCTACAAGAGAGTGAGTTTTCCCCCGTTATTTGCACTTTGATTTCCGGAAGAAACCCAATTACTGACGGTATTCAACTTAAGAACGTGTCTCAATCACACAACACTACGCTTCAAAGCAATTCAATATTCGTCATGAAGTTGAGGGCGACTCGGGCGCATTGGTCTCATTTTTGAATGTTTATATTGAGAAGGAAAAGGATGAGAATAACTTTTGTGTATTCTTGATGAAGGCTCTTGGTGCTACTACTGGAATTCTCCATGGCGTAGCTGGCGGCGGTTTCAGCCTTGCGGAAATCATCTGCGAGGTGGCCTAGTAGAAAAGAGAAACTGTAGGCGAATTCGGTGAGGGATCGCGTTCTTTGGTTTCCAGGAAGTCACGTGTTTGACGTACAAGAGGATAATTTTGATGCAGGCTAAGGAGGCGTGTACTATACCACTTACTTCTTTACTTCTAATTAACCTTTTACCGGTGGACGGTCATATAATCTATCCACTATTCGACTTTGACTTAACAATCAAGTTCCACAACACAGCAGTTGAGATCTAATCACCCTATTATCAAACGCACTGCAGCCCCAGAAAATGCGGCAATGAGCGGGTCAGAGACGACAAGGAATTGGCACCCAAAACGGCAGGTTCTTTCAGCAACAGAACGACTTCTTGGCCCTGCAATTGAAAGACACTTGGGAGAGAGCCTTACTTTTAACATCTTTTCTAGCACCGGGCCAAACAGCTGGCGATGGTAACAGTTGTAGAGAGCACGTAGAGTCGGATTCATACTGCCTGACTACTTGAGTTCCTGACGCCCAAAATTACTCGTCCACCAAGCCATGTTGAAGCTAGGCGATGACAGGGCAAGCATCTACAACTAAATTGGACAAAATAAAGGGGAAAACAAATGTTTCAGTCGTCTCGTTCTTATTTACGGATTAGGGATAGTGTGCGATTCCACTCTCAAGCTCAGCCTCCCTCGTTCAAAACGAATCTTGGGGCAGTGCACTCTGCAGATCCAGGGCAAATATGCTGCTCCGCAACGGCAAAGGCGTAATGCGCGATGCCTTATTCTTCACTGTTGCCAAGATTTTGAATGTTTCGAAGAATTGTAAGAGAAATCCACAAGTATATAATGAAGGGAGTTGGCAGTCAGAAAATCACTTGGCCAGAACCATCTTTACTCTTTAAACCAACATCACTTCTTTTCCTCAAACGCGACCAAGACCGACATAGCATTTTTACCTTCTCTAACAACATGTCCGACTTTGAATTCTATCGCTACACCCCTTCAGTTCCAGCTGCGGCCGTGGTTGCTGGCCTATTTGGCTTAAGCACCTGTCTCCATCTTTACCAATGCGTCCGTACCAGGACAAAACACATGATCCCCATCTTGGTGGGAGCTCTTTGCGAGGCAGTTGGCTTCGCAGCGAGAGCTGTTTCTGCGGAAGGAGCACCAGACTACACCCTGGGGCCGTACATCATCCAGTCGCTCTTGGTCCTCGTTGCGCCTGTCATTATCGCGGCGAGCATCTACATGATCTTCGGCCGCATCATCATTGTCACCGATGGCGGGAGTCGATCACTGATCCGCGAGCGGTTGTTGACCAGGATATTTGTTACTGGCGACGTGATTGCCTTTATGGTCCAGTCCACTGGAGCGAGTATGATGGCCAAAAAGGATCCGGATGCCCAAGACGCAGGCAACTATATCACAATTGGCGGTCTGGTACTGCAACTTCTTGTTTTCGGCTTCTTCATGATCATCTCGGTCGTATTCTACCTGCGCATCTCCAGGCAGCCCACCAGACGTTCGCAAAACGCCCTCAACCCCTGGCGAAAGCACTTGTTCGTCTTGTATCTTTCGAGTTTACTCATTATGATTCGATCAGTCTTTCGTCTAGTCGAGTACGTGCAGGGAGAAGACGGGTATTTGCTCAGCAGCGAAGTGTGGCTGTACGTATTTGATGCGGCGTTGATGCTTGTGGTTGTCATTCTTTTCAACCTATTCCACCCAAGTCAGATGAGTGGCATGCTGGGAGGGCAAGAGAAGTTCGATTTGACGTACATGACGACGGCTCCTCCATCTGGAAATCTGTACGAACACGAAATGGAGACACGTGAGAATAACACAGCTGTCGCGGTGTAATGGGCAACTCTTTTATGGAAGACACTCCATTGGCTTTGACGTCTTCTCAAGTCTCGGTCCAATGACCTTGCCTTTCTTTGCACGACCAACACTTTAAATTTCCTAGACTCTTTAGATTATTGTCGAATAGCCAGTACTCTATGTAACGACTATAACACTACGCTCGTTCTTCTACGTCTCCTTTCGTGACAGATTGAACCGTAGCGTCTCCTTAGGCCCAAGAAGCAGTGGTGAGTAGCCTATCTCGAATGTAGCAGGGCTGAACATCTCCCGCGGCCCTTCAAAGTAGCCGGGCTTTCTATCTAGTATCTAGAACCTTGATCCTGGCCCTTGGAGCGTAGTGGGGGTTTGATACTGCAATGTCAGCATCCAACCTTGACAGTTCAGCGAATCATCGCAGCACAGCCACTGCTGATGATATCACCTCGTTCACTATGCCAAATGAGGTATAGACAACGAAGTCTGTACTTTGAGGCGGTGCATAATAGCACTAGCTGGAAGGTTATATCATATCAGAACAGACGACCTCTCCCAGACTCGTTTAAATATCATTACCATTCGTGGGGTTACTTAGTGAACGAAGACAGCCACCATGCCCTTGAAGCGACCTCACACCAAGACTCGTCATGGCTGCAGACATTGCCGAACCCGCCGAGTGCGATGCGATCTCCAGCGCCCGACATGTGGCAACTGTACGAGGCGTCAGGTCAAATGCCCGTACCTCGATGACTCGCCTCCCGTCGTGGTACAACACATTGCGGATCGAACGGCGTGGCAGACGGATCTAAGACTGATGCACCAATACAACACCTCGACATGTTTTACCATGGCCAACGATGAGAGCCTCAACACGGTGTGGCAGGTCCAAGTACCGAAGCTCGCATTCAACCATGACTTTCTTCTCTCTGGTACACTTGCTCTAGCAGCTTTGCATCGCTCTAGTCTTGCTACGACGAACAGCGCCGAGAGCCGGTTTCTGGTAGCCGCAGCCCGTCATCATGGCCAACGTGCAATCCAGTCCTACATCCCTGCCCTGCAGAGTGCAACAGACCAAAACTGCCATGCAATATTCGCATTCTCCATCATCCTTGCATCATATCATCTCGCCACAATACGCTATGATCACCAGGACGAATCACCCAGTGATCTTTTGGACAGACTGATAAGCGTCTCACGTCTGCTAAAAGGGTCGATTACAATCGCATATCGCTATCGCGACCAACTCCATAGCGGTCCCCTCTCCGCCATGATGGGAATGGGAGTACCATCAACGGACCTCTATGCCCTACCGGATGGACTTGGGCAGTCACTCAGCAAAATCCAGTTCGAGGCGTTGCATACCACTGACTTGCCATCTGCTCGTCTTGATATTTGCTTACCAGCCTTAAACAGTCTCCCACGTTTATTCCGCCCGGTACCCGACCTCGCAGAGATCATTGCATGGCTAGCCTTTGACAGCGAGGAGTTCACTGGCCTAATTGTGTCTAGGGACCCCTTTGCACTCGTTTTATTAGCGCACTATGCTGCGGCTCTGGACATGAAGCTTCAAGTTTGGCATCTGAAAGGACTAGGTACTAAGCTTTTAGATGCTATTATGAAAGTCATTGACCCGCAGTATGCCAAGTATTTAGAGTGGCCAATATGGACATTGGGCTCCGTCGAAGGTTGAACAATGGTGTTCTTTTAATCAAGTAAATGTCTACGAATTATAGGTTATACTCTTTATGGCTAAATCTGTCTCTCACACTTTCTCAGCAAAAGTTGCACATAGATAAGAATAGTTAAAACACTATTCTAGATTATCTGGGTCTTTGATACCTGAACTTTAAATCGAGGCCCAGAACACACTCGTTGGTCATCAGCACGCTCGAAAGTGACAGAAACCTGGAACCTTTTCCCATCCGTATGCTTGACCTCGATGGACTGTTCGTTTGGCTTGATCCCATAGCGTTTCAGCACGCCCTCCACAACAGTAGCCGGATAGTCAAGTGACTCTGCAAAAACATGCAAGTCCTGCATCAATCCATCCATACCCTCACCAGCTGGGTTAAATATGGTTCCTTCGAAGTTCCACTCCCCTTTCCGCTGATGCCAGAAACAGACCAACATCTCACCGAAACGCGAAAGCCTGACACAGCCCCACTGCTGCACCGTAGTGTCTGGGCTGAAAAAAAGAAAGTCCTCGGCATCCCAATACCTCTGCGGTATTGCGTAGATGCTCCGTTTCGAAATGTTAGGCGCAAACTCAACGGCGACAGCGACATGACGGAAGATTGACACTAACTTGTCCGATGTTAGCTGCTTACAATGCAATCTCGTAAGCAGGGTAAATGCTTTGGAATTTATGGTGTAGGACCTCGCAATACCCAAGCTGGAGGTATCAAGTCGGCTCGCGTTGGTCGCTCTCACGAAGGCGTTGGATCCGGCTTTGCGCATCGGAACCATGATAGGTTTGTCATCTGCGCTCCTACACCTGAGCCCAAGGGAGTATCTTGTGGTACCATTTTTGTATTCTGAAACCCAATGATGACCTTGCATGTGAATCCCTTTATTTGTAACAGACATATCGAAGCCATTGAGCAAAGGGTCCGTTGCCAGACGTAGATCGGAACAGGAAGCAAAGTCCTCTGGCCCCTCCGCAAGGAAATTTTGATAAGGGGTTTGATCATTAGTTGAGTTGTTATGCCGAGTCCAGGCGAAAATACTCAGGTCGTTGGTGGTCCTGATAATCTCTTCCTGTAGCCGTACAAACGCCTTGAATCCTTCCCCATAGATCATAGGCATGTTAATGTCAAATATTCCCAAGAGGCAATAGGCGATATCTTCGTGTCTAGTGGTTTCCCTTTTAGCAGCCCAAGAGAATCGTTTTGCAACGCATGCATACGAAAGAGCAACTTCGTGACTCAGTATACGAGCTTCGATGTTGGTTATCTTCGAAAGCTGTTCTAGGAGGCTCAGTTTGTCGCCAACATTCTCCCAAGAATGATCGAAGAATTTCATGTTGTTTGGTGCAATAAGCTCTTGCAAGGTCCAGCCACGAGTGAACCATCGGCAGTCCTCCATGTTTCCACCATGCAAGTCTGATAGATACGCGTAACAAACTTGGGCGCGCTCATACCACTGGTACATGGAATTGATTGCCTCAGTCAGCTCGGCACTGCTCGACTTGTCGATGCAGCACGTATCGATCCATATGTAGTCGATTCCCTCGCCTACTGCAAGCTGGCATGTTTTTTGGATTTTGCGATATCCTTTTTTGCCCTTGGCGACTAAAGATTTGCAGTCCTCGAAGGTTACCTCCTGGCCCTCTTCCCAGGTGTGTGAAAGAATTGCGTAGGGTGGGATGTTGTGGCCGTAGAACTCTTCGAAATGGATTTCGCCGTCTTTTGTAAACTTCGTCGCGGTAATTACCCGCATGGTGAAAGGTGAGCTTGTAATGCTCAATAGGTAACCTTGGAATGAGGGATGAGATTGAAATTACCTAGTTCGACGAATGAGTAGTTGAGCCGGGTGGAACCCGGCCAACGGGTACCCCGCCCTGTTGGACGCCTAATCTGGGAAGATTAACGACTTCCGAGGCTTGGGCGGCACAGTGCAAGGCGGCTGACTGCAGGTCTGTGGCTCGGCCAGCTGCGGCTCCGTTCTTTTTCTGAGTGTACTAGCTTGGGTTGAAGGAATGCCGGAAGTTCTTCTTTTGGGCATCTCCGATAACTCTGCACAACTACGACATACAGTTTGATCGGGTGTGACGAGACTGCCCTCTGCACCGGGAAAATGAGAGGCGACAAGTCAAGGAAATAAATAACCGACAAGGACTATAAGGGATGCCTTCGATACCAGGTTGAAGCAGGAGTTTAACTTGTAATTATTGGTAAATATCACAATAGTATCGTCAGCACCCTAGGTAGAATGAAACCGGTGACGGGGGGGGATAGCTGAGAATTAATGTACATATAGTTGAATTTATACCAAGATATATTCCGTCAGGCCAACGCGTGTTTTTAAGATCTCGGGATCAAGTCTGGGATCCGAGTTCTGCACTTCCCCCGAGACAACGTTCCTAAATCTCTCACAAAACTCGGGATCGTCTGATGTTGATCTTCCAACCTCTAACCTTTCCCACCCTGCGGGTAATGGCCCCATGCGAGGGTCGTCCCTCGTGACTTGACCTGTTTCAGTGTTCTTGAAACAATACTCGTCGAACAAGCCGGAACGACCAGCAGGTATTTGAACGATCCAAGATTTCGGGAGTGGACCAAGTAAAGCGGTTCCATCGCATACACCATGCATGTAGCATTCGCCGACGATCTTAAAATAGCCGCCAGGGTGTGGTCGCAGGACCATTGGAGACTGACATCCAAGTAGGACAACAACAATATCCCCTGAACACTTAAGTTTAGTTGCATATAGATAGATAGCTAGGAATCTTATAGGGTATAGTGTATACGCACCTTGTTGAGCATCGCCAGGGCATAAACCCACGTGTCCCTCGTCAGTTTCTGCCAGTGTTCTTCCGGACAAAAACTCAAGGGCTGTACGCTCAGTAACGGATAGCGAAGATGGATCAGAAGACTGGTCGACTACAGCGTCTCCAAACAGAGCGTTCACAGACTGCTGAAGTATCCACGTCTCTGGAGAATCGAGTCTCTCGAGGTCTGGAATCCGAGATCGCAACTGGTTCGCTACCAACGCTCTTGCGTACGCTTCTCTGAAAGTCTCACCTGTCATATACGGCGTACTATCGTCTAGCTTTGAAGGCTCGGCTCCTCTGATTGCATTCAGCATATTGTCATATGAAGCGTTGCTCAAATTCGAGTCGAGCTTGGGCATCCGATTCTTGGATCCGATGCTGCCAAGATGACCAACTGTAACTCCTGTAACTTGGAGCTTGTCGGGGGCCAAGAATGAAGCATTGCAGGGCGAGCTCAATGCTGCAAGCTGGTATCGCAAATCTCTGGTCATGATATGCCGAGAACCAAAGTCCTGAACCCAAGATGGGCGGTCGATTCCGGGCATACCAAGGCCGCAAATCTGAACCATGTCAAGCCGCCTCGTATGGGCAATGTGGGCAACAACGGTATCTGTGTACACTTTGACGACAGGCGCACTATACTGCGGGTTGATCCTCCTACGGAATCCTGGCGGGAAGAGGCCCAGCAGCCCGTACACCTTATCTCTCGGATCTGTAGCCTTCCTTGAAAGAAAGATGCTGAAGAACTCGGATATGGGATTGGTGGTATGATCAATCCATATCATGTCGACAACGTGGGAGATGCGGCCCCAGAGGTCCTGCGAGGGAAGCTTGTGCTTGTCCCAGAGACACACTATAGCCTTCGCGAAGAGAGGCCAGGAGATGTGGTGGCGGCCACACTGCATCGATGCGCGGGAGGTTGCGAGCATGACCTCCTGTAGGACCCAGACACGCTCGAACCACTCCCGGCGCAGCAATTCCACGATAGCGCTGCATGTATCTACCCCATAAGGCAGGTCGCAAGAATGATCGTACCACTTAGGCTCTGTAGCCTCGGGACTGGGAGCCAGGTACCGAATATCGGGAAGGTACTCAACCTGCTGGCCCAGATATCTCAAAGTATTGATGGCCGAGGCCGTGGTCTCGGTCTCAGGCCCAAGCCAGACGACGACACGGGAGGCTAATGAGTAAATGTCTTCCATTCTGAGCACCTGCGCCTCCCGCTCCGGAATATCTTGCTGATTGATACATAGAGCATCGATCCACAGTATCCTAGTGGTAAACTCTAGTCGAAGATGTCGGAGGGCTTTGGCCAAGTTCTGACCGACGGAGAGAGTCTCATAGCTCGTCGGCTGCGAGGTTACCTCAACCAAGATATCTTCAGGGTCCACGGGGGATCCCCAGACATATGACAAAGCCTCGAATACAAGCGTTTGCTGGACGGCGACGTCGTGGGGTGCACCATGGTGATGAGATGAGTATCCAGAATTGGGATCGGGGTGTTCCCAAGTTGACACATCTCTTCCTCCCTGTGTGTTTCGAAAAAGATAACGGCCCTCATAAGTCTTTCGTACCGTCCAGTCGGGCGGCAGTGAGCTTTGGAGCTTTTCCAGGTCTGTTGCAGTCTGGTCTTTCTGCTCTGGTAATGGCTCAAGTGTGGCGTGGGCAATTCGAACCTGAATGTCATCATCACGGGATCCTGGCAGAAGCTCAACTAGCCGGATATCCCGCTGGGGATTGTTCAACGGAGAGTAAGTATATGTCTTCATTGTTGAAAAGGCGACAATGAGGGGTAAATCTTCAGGCTCATCATACAGCCTTATTTTCATCTATCACGTGGGGTGAGAGGGGCTTTGGTATCGCGCAAGGGTGCTGCAGCCTGATTGTCACTATTACACATCCCTTAAAAAGCACTCGTGGATCTATCTTGCCCTGCTTTATCCTTTGAAGTGTGATACTTCCGAGGCCGTCTACGCCTTTGCGTAGATCGGATATCGTGAGCATATTACAGTATTGCAGTGATTAACTTGAGCCATATTGGAAGTTCCCGTAGCGTAGTGCAACGATTACAATTGACGCCAAGTTTATCAGTACCCTCATCTCTTCTCCGAGGGCTTTCTGCCCCAAACAAAGTATACAGGAAGGTAAAGATGAATCGAAGTATCTCGTAGTTCCCTCTTTACCTTGTCCATGAATGTCTGGATGTCATCATTACTCCAACCAAGCACGTGGCTAAAAAGCTGAGGGGTATATGAGTCAACCACCTGGAGCTCTTGAATAGCCTGAAACTTCCCTAGTTCCTTGAGCTTTGGGTCTTTCGGCCAAGCGCCAATGGGTAACTGCGACTAGTCAGATGCTGAAGAAGCAAATGGTAGACAAACACTCTACACTCACCTTGTATACTTCTTCTCGGACGTCCACAAATCCAGCCTCGATCAGCTTTTCCTTCCACGAGGGTGCACAGTCGACTGGCTTGCCAAATTTGGCACTACCCTCTCGCAGGGTTTTCATCCAGAGTAGGGCATTGGTGGCTTTCTCAAGCGTTCCGTCGTCAGACTTGAAGACTGCACTTACGCCCTGGAATTCGATATGCCCGTTGGGAGACAGGTGCTCAAAGATGCGTCGGAAGAGGTTAGCATCGTTAGCGATGCATCCTTCCAGTTCTCTGCCGTGGATGAAATCGAACTCTTTCTTATATACCCATTCGTCCTCGAAGTCATCGACCTCAAACGTGCAATTAGGCGGTGTCCTATGTCATTAGTTCCTTCCTCTATGGTGGGGTATCAAGGGATGTTGCTCCTACCACTGGGGCTGTATGGGGCTAAGATCTGTCCCAGTAACTTCTGCTAAAGGAAATTCACTACGGTCAATCAGTAAGTCAACATTCATCTTGATATTCGACATGGACATACTCTGCAATATCCATCGGCCAGATGCCAGTACCAGTCCCAAGATCGAGGATGCGCTGCGGGCTTTTGCCGATAGGAGCGAGGTAAAGTTTTCCATCCAACATCAGGCTGTATATGTGATGAACTAGGTCCATGCGATTCTGTTCCTCTTCATCATTTGGCTACAGTAAAATCATTAGAACTTGAGCTGTTGATCTGAAGCACTGCCTGTCATACAAGTAGATAAGTGCCCTCGCGGAAAGCATGGTAGCGGCGCCCATTCTAGAGGGTTGTTAGTCGTAGTTAGGAGGCCAACATGCTCTAGGTCGACCCACTTCATATCTGACGGTGGAACCAAATTAGCAATACATTCCTGTCCAAGCTTCTAGCTACAGATGTCTTACCTGTAGTTAAATATGCTCGACTTGAGGGACGATAGGTAGCTGGAGGAACCTTCACTGTAGACGTTGTCAGAGTAAGTCTACCCCGGCAGAGGCAGTTAAAGTTGTGACTAACGAAGTATCAAGAAGAGAGTCGCTCTCGTTCAACTCGTCCTTACACAGCGTTAGTAAGGGCCACTGGCGATCGTGATGCGGGATTTCAGTCACTCACGTCCACCTCCAGTCGGCTCAGAAGCAGCAGGTCATCACCTGTAATTCTGGAAGCTTCAGGGGGTTGCTCATGGTCTTGAACGGCTTTATCAGCCATGGCCAGAGTTCTCCTTAGATAAATGGTAATAATTTCAACAGAATCAATGAAAGAATGAGGCAGTCTGCACTCAAACAATACTCTTGCAAAAGCCTCACCGCGATACCCCTCTTTAACCGCCAGTTTTTCATGATCCGACGGCTGCACTCGAGACTCGTCAGCTTTTCGCTAAACCCTGTAATAGAGACCACTTGGAATGCAAGCCCAACCGCTGTTGGCTGACCCCGGCTCCGTTTCTGCAAGTGAACCATTTGGGCTACATATGTTCCACTCTGTGCCGCCTTGTCGCACCCATTAAATCCTCTGTCGTACAGGGACTCTGTCAAAGCGCTCATTCTCGATGCACCGCACGCGCAAGATTGTGGAGATGAAACGGTGCACAGGTTCAAAAGTGGAATTATTTCCGGCAATCCACCAGTTCAACTATTCAAGTGGAAAGCCTGTTTATCGACCTTGGGGGCATGATCCGTTACCTTCAATTACTCGATTAAATGAGAGTTTTACCAACTCGACACTGATGGCCCTTCCTCTGATACTTCTTTCACTGTTCTGCCCCTACCAGGAAAACAAACTATCACAGCATTGTTGCGGTTCAGAGGCACAGGTCAATGAAGCTGTCGAGTCACGCATGGCTGTAATCTTCAAGTATCTAGGAGCTAGTAGGCAAGGAGTGATGTAGATACAACTGAAGGGGAAAAGTAGTATCGCCGCGGAGTATCTGTGTTTCGATCGAAATTAGAGCCAAAGTCTGTCAGCCGCTTCAAGCTCTCAACGCTTCAAGAGCTTGAATGCCTGGTTAGGGCCTCCGTGGCCGGGATAAACAAGGAACGGCGTGTGATTCTTCGTCTCACTGCCCGACAGGTCCAAGTAGCCGGAGGTGTACTTGACAT
Source organism: Fusarium decemcellulare (assembly GCA_013266205.1). NCBI lineage: Eukaryota > Fungi > Ascomycota > Sordariomycetes > Hypocreales > Nectriaceae > Fusarium > Fusarium decemcellulare. The sequence continues at coordinate 26,527 of JAAGWO010000050.1, forward strand.
TACGGAGTCTAAAGCAGTTCAGAATGTCAGTGCTGGTGCATCGAAAAGTTTGGACTTGATCTCTCTTACCTGACGACAGCATTATCGCCAATGTCCGTCACCTGCCCACCCTCGAGGTACCACTGAGCAGCAGCATCCCAAACATCATGTCCCTTCTCGCACCTGACCTTGCGTCCAGATCCAGATCCTACCAACGTTCAGCGAATAGTATCTAGTAGACAGACTTGTGACCAGAGCTGCGGTCGCGAATATTTACTTACCATCTGCAAACAGCACATATTTGTTGCCGCTGTTCTTGACGACAACGCGAGTATCAAAGCCGGGGACGGAGTAGAAGTCCCAAATCTGATTCGGGTTGGTCTTGTTGGAGTTGTTGGAACTGCGAAATCATCAATAGTTAGATACTTTACTAGACAGAGCCTCCGTCGTGGATGAGGACTCACTAAGCAATGACCGGAGGGTCTTGACCACCACCTGCGTTGAGATCAACGAAGGTGTCGCCGGCCTCGCTGCGAAGGTTGGCCTTGAAGCGATACTCGGGCTCGTTTGAGGGCATGTTGATGCGTTGGAAGCGAAGCAGTGGTAAAAAATGGTCTTGGTCAAAGTGTGTATGAATTCAAGCTGTGGGACACTAAGAAATCTTGAACTCAATGTCGAGATGGATATGGGTATTTATAGGCAAAAGGGTAGTAGATGCGGCGGAAACTGTTCATTATTCCTCAACTGCTGAGTCCCGGATGCAACTATCTGATGATCAGTGTCGTAAGGCCAATATTTCCAAGTGCCGAACGCGTAAAGGTTGCGGGGTTAGACTTTGGGTAGGACATCAGACAATGTCACAAACGAGGCTGGCTGATGCTGAGAATATTTGGCATGCAGCGGCAAGCCGGGGAGCATAATGTCTTAGACAAAAGGGTTCTTGGCTTAGTTCTGGCTGGCTGATGATAATATGCTTGAGTAATCGTAAGCCAATCAAAACCACAGGTTCCACGTATTACAGTTGATGGCGGTTGTGTGTGACCCCAGCCGGGGTTTCTGGCCAGCCTTCAATTCATGATATGCACAAAACTCACCGGTTGCTCAAGAGTTGCGGCATGTCAATGCGGTATGACAATGCTATACGAGAGTATCTGACTTACAGCCTCCAGGTTGAAAAATTCGTCCCGTTCTTTTGTCATCAAACCTGGAGGGGCTGGATCTGCAGTCGATCATCCCGCGGCAACATGCTCAGCTTGAGAAAACACGCCATGTCCTGCAGTATCTACTACTTAAGTGAGGAATTGCGTCAGCCACACCGCACACCGTTGTGATCTATCAGTCGCAGCTCATTGAACTCCGGTATTGCTGGTCAGCTTGAAACCTCAACCAAGTAGAATATTTTAACGCTCATGCTCAGTCTGAGTGCGCAAGTACCACCAATATCTGTTGTAATATGCTTCATAAAGAGTTAGTATCACAGTTGGCCTTAAATGGCCAAGCCCGATATTCTCCAAGACGTGATGCTTGGTTCGAGGTTCCTGAAGGATGTCTCGTCACCCTGATGCAGCTCTTTTCCTACAGCGGGGCTCCCTCGTGTTACCAAAAAGAAATTAAGTAAATTTATGCTACCATTGATGAAGAATATCTCATGATATGTAACCGGTGAAGGCTCGCAGCCCAGCCTGCATTTGCACAGAGCTTTGCCCACGTCATCGTCATTACAGTCGACTGCAGTTCACGGAGCTGGTGCAAGTGGAAAGTATGTACCATCACAATCAGGCCGAACTTTTAGACAAGAAGTCTCTAGCCAGATGTCCAGTCCCTTTCTCTGCCATATGCATGTCAACGCTTTCGACGGTGCGGCGGGGGGTGAAGACATAGTTGATATAACTGACATTGGATACTTCATCCTGTCAAGGTTAACAGAGTTTTCACTGGCGATATCGAGCAAACCTTGGGCGTCTAACAAGGAACCTGGTGCAAACGTATTTCCTCAATTTGAGCAGATAGCAAGCCTGCAAGACACATCCTCCCCTTCAGCCAGCAACTGTGCCGGGATAAATCATACCTAAGTCCACTTAGGAGTTTAGAGATTAATTGAGTAGTTTTTAAGTATTCTAGCAAATTAAAAAGAAAGAAAAAATCTTATTTCCATACTATATAAATCTGCCTGCAGAGATGCTCCTCCAACAAGCCCCGCTACGTCAATATCACTATGACGGTTAAGGTTTAGTTTCTGCTTAAAGTGTTAACAACCTCGGCTCCTCCCCATATTGTCCTCTGTCCTCATTCACCTACACAACGACCAGAGACAAGCTGATAGACACGATGCCGCTAAGCAATGACAGGCCGTACAGGCGGGCCCACGTAGCCTGCAAGGCATGCAATGCTCGCAAGGTCAGATGCACCGTCACCTTGTCTGGGCCCCCGTGCGCCAACTGCGCCGTGGATAACGTCCCTTGCGAGATACAGAACCGGAAGCGAAGACGGTAAACCTGCCCCTCATCCGAGGGAGCCGAGATGGCTAATGAGTTGTAGAAACATGGACCTCCTGCCCGAGATATCTGGGTCGGCGGCGCAGGACAATCCAAGACCCTTGCAACAGAGCCACTCGACGCCACAAGTCAGCACATCACAAAGCGAAAGCCCGCAGCAAGATACAGTCGTTGTAGCAACAGACTATGACCCACCGCAATGGGACTCACCTACTGACAGAGACAACCATTTATCTCCAAGTCACTTGCGCCAGATCCAAAATTCTTCATCTGGTGCGGCTAGTCAAGAAGCCATTTCCGTCGGACACGAAGCAGGTGGCTACGAGATTGCCTTGGCTCCAGCCACAGAGGTTGATGAACCCAGACAAACCGAATCCTTCAGTACACCTGCCTCCTCGGCGATTGCCAATGACACTTCCGCATGGGCTGAGACTCTCGAAGAGGGTGAGAGTAATGGTGATCGGGTGCCGTTCTACCCAGGTACGCATCTCATCCACGAACCCACAACTTCCGGTTCTAACAAGCTATAGGTGATAAAAGAGGACCGGCTTTCGTGATAGACATTTGCAAGCCACGACGTTTAACCAATAGCAACCATGCTTTTGTAGCCATGCCCTCCTTAGAATCTCTTATGCCAGAAGAGATACAATATCTTCGGTTCAAGGGATGCTTTTCTTTACCACCCCGCCAGCTTAGAGAAGCCCTTCTCAGGGCTTACTTCCACCACGCTCATTCCTTTCAGCCAGTCCTAGACCCCGAGGACTTTCTCAACAAATACAGCAAAGGCCATCTGAGTTTGTTACTTCTGTGGAGCATGTTTATATGTGCTGCAAGCGTATGTTTCCCTGGTATCAGTTGGGAGCAAGCTAACAACTCGTCCAGTTCGTCGATGACAGTTTGTTTGCAGAAAACTTCTACGATTCTCAGATTGCATTTAAACGCACGGCATTTCAGCGAGCCAAGGTACGTTGAAACTTTCGGCTCTTCCTATATCGGCCGCGATCGGCTTTGCTAAGAAGAAGATAGACTTTGTATGATGCAGACTATGAGAAGAACAAACTCACACTGATTCAATCTGTGTTCCTCATGGGGCACTTTTACGCCAATGCCGAGGATCGCATGGGTCCTTGGCATTGGAATGGCATCGCCATTAGCCTATCTCATACCATCGGCCTACATATGCTTACATCCCCAGCACGGGAGGGTATTCAACCGCTGTGGCGCCGTCTTTGGTGGTGCATCTACTATCGCGAAGTGTGGCTATCGTTGGGTCAAGGCCGACCAATGCGCATCTCTCTGGACCACTGCTTAACTCCAATGCCTGGATTGTACGACACCAATCCTGTGTGCCCACCGGAGTGGCAGTACTACTTACCCGATCAACTTGCCACATTGCTCGGAATGTGGCTGAGTCTGATCAGAGTGACGTGTGTCATGGGAAGAATATTATCGACCAACTACACCATCAAGGGAGTAAAACCTTCGAGGGATGACATTGAGAGAGATGAGAATGAGATTCGTGCCAACTGGTTCCCAGACGGGAATTATGACCAGAGTCCAGTTTTGGCATCCCATTTATACCAGTTTCGACTCCATATTCAGTAGGTTTTATAGGGGTCACACAAGACAGGACCTAATTGGCTGCAGGGCGGCTATTATAGCTCTTTACCGGCCATTTCTTGTCGAAAGACCGCATGGTGTTGCTGCAAACGAGCAGAATTCTTGGCAGACGTTCGCAAATAACAAGCTTAGGGCCGCGGCTTCTGACGCAACTAGTGCAGTCAATTCTATGATGGCCGAGGATCTGATCAAGTTCTCTCAGACAATTGCGTAAGTGCCTTAACTCGGTAAGGAACCTCAGTACTCCCTATTAACGTCGTGCTAGTGTCCTCACCATGGGTCCGCCAATGCAAGTCCATCTACTTGAATTAACATCATCAAAGCCATCAGCTAGTCAACTAGCGAAACACAACCTAGCACTCTGCTTGCTAGCCCTAAATGAGATGCGAAAATCGTATGTCTCTGCTGACGCAGCGTACAAACTATTCGACCGCGCGAGGAGCATGGTTGAGAACACTCCTCGAGAACCTGAGGCTACAGTGCGAGACCCATCCGCCTTGCCAGAATCACAGGGAATTGAGAGCGCACAGTGGCTTGATGAATCCGAGGGCTATGATTTTGCATCGACAGGGATCTTTTCCACGTTTTGGACCCCGTTTGCCAGTTTCATCCCTGATGATTTCTCGGGAGATTCTTCGTAGCCTCGGGTCGGCGTTCGTTATGATGCAGGTGGAGGCTGTAACTTATTTTAACACGGAGAAGACTTCCTATCTCTGACGAAGCACCGCAGAATCAGAAGAACCGGAGTGAATGAATCTTATCTCGCCAAGGCGCGGACTTTATGTCTTTGAGATAAAGCTTCTAGAAAAGTCCGATGATCGTCACTGGACCTCGGCAGCCCGGGACTAAGTGGGGCTGCCGGAGCACTGGCCCAACAATTTGGCCGAATCCAGAGCAGCCCGCCGGAGCGGGCAAAAAAACACGGGAATGATTTGGTGGGGGTGCAGCCAAAGTGATTCCGGTGGATTTTTTCCCCCGAAGGCCCGCCCGACACGTCAATTCAGGAGCCGGAGCTATTGCTTTTAAGGGTTACGTCGCCAACAAAATTGATGAGGCTCTTGGTGTTGAGTCAGGCACACGGCAGCTTGAAACTGCACTGGTCAATGCATTCGTCATGAGCCGAGGCACCTAGAAAACTTTGATCCATGTGGTTCGATGTCATTGTAACCTGGAAGATTGCGTCAACCGTCTTTTTTATCATATATACTTCGATTCTAGAATGACAGCAGACTGCGCTACTGCAAACTAAGCATCATGGCGGAGACAGTCGAGATTCCAACGCCTTCGGGCCTGCCGCTCCTGGGTAACATCACATCTATCGATCCCGAGTTCCCATTAGGATCCATGGTATCGCTTGCTGAACAGCATGGTGAGTTGAGCCTCGCTAATCAAAGATCACGAAAATCGACTAACTATTTATCGCAAGGCGAGATCTACCGTTTGAAATTCCCTGGCCGAACTGTCGTCATCGTTTCTACTCAAGCTTTGGTCAACGAGACGTGCAACGAGAAGCGGTTCAAGAAGTGTGTCAATTCAGCACTCACTGTAAGTCATTATTTGTTCTCCGTGACACTGAACTGAGCTGATGATTCGACAGCAAATCCGAGAAGGAGTTCACGATGGACTCTTTACTGTAGGTGCTCCCGAGAACAGTGACAGAACATACTCTGAATAAGACGCAGGCCAGACTAGGAGAGGAAAACTGGGGTATCGCACATAGGGTGCTGATGCCGGCTTTCGGCCCCTTATCGATCCAGCGCATGTTTGATGAGATGCACGACATTGCCTCCCAGCTGGCTCTCAAGTGGGCGCGATATGGACCCGACTCTCCCATCATGGTGACCGATGATTTCACTCGCCTGACCCTAGACACACTTGCCTTATGTTCTATGGGCTACAGATTCAATAGCTACTATTCTCCCGTCCTACACCCGTTCATCGAGGCAATGGGTGATTTTCTTACAGAGGCTGGAGAGAAGCCCCGAAGACTGCCTTTGCCTGGAATTGTCTACCGTGAGCGCGATCGCAAGTACCAAGCAGATATCGAGACCATGAGAAACACGGCCAAGGAAGTTCTCGACGCCCGAAAGGCTGGGGGGAGCACACGGAAGGATCTTTTGACAGCTATGCTCGAGGGAGTCGACACAAAAACTGGCAAGAAGATGACCGACGAGAGCATCATGGATAACCTGATCACCTTCCTGATTGCAGGACACGAAACCACCTCGGGACTCCTTTCGTTCGCTTTCTATCAGCTTCTTACTCACCCAGATGCATACCAGCTGGCTCAAAAAGAGGTCGATCAAGTAGTCGGCAAAGGGCCTATCAAAGTCGAGCATCTCTCCAAGCTCCCATATCTGAACGGTGTCCTACGAGAAACACTACGTCTCAACGCGACCATTCCTCTTTTCACCGTCGAGGCTTTCGAAGACACCCTTCTCGGAGGAAAGTATCCGATCAAGGCGGGAGAAACCGTCCTAAACCTCCTCGCCAAATCGCAGCTCGACCCCACGGTATTTGGTGATGACGCAAACGAGTTCAAGCCCGAGCGAATGTTTGATGAAAACTTTACTAGGCTGAATAAGGAGTTTCCTGACTCGTGGAAACCCTTTGGCAACGGTATGCGAGCCTGCATCGGAAGGCCCTTTGCTTGGCAGGAGGCTTTGCTCGTCATGGTCATGCTGCTGCAGAACTTCAACTTTGTTCTTGATCCTAGCTATCAGCTCGGTTACAAGCAGACATTAACTATCAAGCCCAAGGATATGTATATGCGGGCGATCCTGAGGGATAACCTCACACCGACAACTCTTGAGCGTCGACTGGCCGGCCTGTCTGTGTCAGAAACAGAGGGGGTGAACGGCACAAATGGCAAGTCGACTGACGATCAAAGCGGTGTTCCTATGACGATCCTGTACGGATCTAATAGTGGAACATGCGAGTCTTTGGCTCAGAGAGTTGCAAGTGATGCTGCAGAGCATGGATTCCATGTCACTAAGATTGACTGCCTTGACACTGCAAACGGTAATTTGCCTACAGATCAGCCTGTGGTCATTGTCACAACATCATACGAGGGACAGCCTCCTGATAATGCTGGGCATTTTGTCGCCTGGCTTGAGAAGAGTGATCAGGAGACCAAGTCACTCAAGGATGTCTCGTACGCAGTCTTTGGCTGTGGTCACAAGGACTGGGTGCAGACCTTCCACCGCATTCCCAAGCTTGTGGATGGTACTCTCGAAAAGCTTGGGGCTACTCGACTTGTAGACCTCGGTCTCACTGATGTGTCTGAGAACATGGTCTTCAGTGACTTTGAGACATGGGAAGACAACATTCTATGGCCCGCCCTGGAGGCACAGTACAAACCAGAGATCAAGAAGAGTTCTGCAGACAGGGGACTAAGCGTTAAGAGTTCAAACTTCAGGCCTCTTACCCTCCGCCAAGATGTTAGGGAGGCTACAGTCGTCGAAACTAAGACACTCACAAGCAACACCGATGCCAAGTCTAAGAAGAAGCATATTGAGATCCAGTTGCCTGAAGACACTCAGTACACAGCCGGAGACTACCTTGCCGTTCTTCCCGTCAATTCCCAAGAAGTTGTTCGTCGGGCATTGAGAAGGTTCAAACTTCCATTAGATGCTCATTTGGAGATTTCGAGCAGCACGCCGACTGTACTCCCCACGGACACATCTGTATCGGCACTGGATGTTTTGAGCTCTTACGTGGAGCTTTCGCAGCCAGCCACCAAGAGGGTAAGTCAAAGAGGATAAAAGGACGCATGAAACGGAAAGCTAACAGATTATGACAGAACCTTTTGACTATTGCTGAGGCTGCATCTGATGCAGAGACTAAAGCCGCTTTGACCTCGCTGTCCGAGGAAACGTACATCGAAGAAATCAGCAGCAAGCGCGTATCAGTTTTGGAAATCCTGGAGCGGTACCCCTCGGTCGAACTACCTATTGGAGACTTCTTGCAGATGCTGCCGTCGATACGCATCCGTCAATAGTAAGTGCTCCATTGTCTTGTCGCTTTGCCACTCACTAACCTGGCCTTCCAGCTCCATCTCCTCATCTCCATTATGGAACCAATCCCATGCGACAATTACTTTCTCGGTTCTCAAGGGGCCTGCTTTATCAGGCCAAGGCACATACAACGGTGTTGCAACTTCTTACCTCGACTCTCTAGCGGAAGGTGATACGCTACAAGTGGCCATCCGCTCATCGCCTGCTGCATTTAGTCTTCCCTCAAACCCAGAACGCACGCCCATAATCTGCATCGCCGCTGGATCAGGACTGGCGCCGTTTAGGGGCTTCGTCCAGCAACGAGCCATGATGTACGAATCGGGCCGTAAGCTGGCACCAGCTCTGCTCTTCTTTGGCTGCCGCTCTCCGGATAGAGATGATCTTTATCGCGACGAGTTCGACAATTGGCAGAAGCTTGGTGCAGTAGACGTGCGGCGAGCGTACAGCCGACATGGAGACGGCTGCAGATACGTCCAAGATCGTATCTGGCAAGACAAGGAGGACTTTATTGAACTCTGGGAGAGGGGTGCTACGGTGTATGTGTGCGGCTCTCGGGCGATGGCCGATTCGGTGAGGGAGGTCATGATCAGAGTCAAGACTGAGATAGAGAAGAAGTCCGGTGGTGAGATGGGTTTTGACGAGGCGAAGAAATGGTTTGATGAACAAAGGAACGTGAGGTATGTGATGGACGTGTTTGATTAGGTCCGTGGGTGAGGGATATAGCTATAGAGGTAGCAGATGCCATGTTGCCCTTGCTCATCAAGAGATGATTAGGAAGGTAGCTGTCAAGATATGAGGGCGATCAAAAGTCAATACGTCCAAATATTATGTTTCCTGTCACCTTGCGGGCTTATAAAGTAGCCTGCTTCAGTCCAGTACAGTACAGCGGGGAGGATGTGCATCGACAGCTACCGTTGAAGCCTTGTTTCGGCAATATCGGAGGGATATGACGTTAGTGTCGAAAGCCATTGGTTCCGGTGTCATAAGTGGATCATGATGAAGCATTGTCAGACGCCATCACCGAAAGCCATCACCGAAATTTATGACCGAAACTTGTCGCCGCAATAGTACGCAATGAGCTGCCTCGCATGGATGCAACTATTTGACTAGTTCCATTGGTACATAGTACATGCTCCACTCTATGGCCCCTCGCCCCGCAGGATCGTCGTTCCCTGCATTTGTGTGGGCTTCATCGCCGAAATATTTATGGACCAACGCCGAAACTGACATCATCTCCAACCTTAAACCTGTGAGAAAGGTCGATAAGGTATGGGAGCGCCTTTTAATTCCGAAAAGCTAGCTTTACTTCGAGCTCCTTGTTTTAGCCATAAATCCTACCAAATGGATACCAAGGATTCAGCTGGTATATATCAGAGTGTTCACGTCTTGCCTCTCGTTTCTCGAAGCATTCAACGCAAATTATTCGACATATCTGCAGTCTTTAAAATAAGCATATCTGATATATATTTTACTTTCACCTTTGATCTCATCTGAAATCAGTCAAAATGGTCGCACACGGCAAATACACTATCGAGAAGGTGACTTACCGATCGCATGGCGAAGACATCGCCGGTGTGCTCTACCGCCCGACAAATATTTCTAACCCTCCCGGAATCGTCGTTATCGGGCCCTACTCCTTCATGAAGGAGCAAGCGCCACTACAGTATGCGACTCGGCTGGCCGATGAGGGCTATGCGGCTCTGATTTTTGATCCCCGCACTGTCGGCGAGAGTTCCGGAATGCCGCGCCGACTTGAGAACCCCAAGATGAAGAACGAAGATGCCATTGCAGGGCTTGACTATCTCGCGGGAAGAGGCGATGTGAACAAATCAAAGCTCTTCCTCGTTGGCATATGCCAAGGCGGCCCCGAGTGCCTGGACATTGCATCTTATGATGATCGAGTGAAGGGAGTGGCCTCGGTTACTGGCTACTTTCGTGACCACGAAACCGACATTTACATGGTCTGCGCTGGCTGCGTCGATTGGCAGCCAGGAGCTGATATTGCATCGATGAAGATGCCTACTGCAGAGCAAGGGGAGGCTCTTCTCAAGGCTCGCCTTGAACGAGCGAAGAAAGCTCGAGATCGTTACGAGGAAACTGGGGAGGTTATATATCACCCGTTGGTTGATTCCAAGGTCGCTGACCCTAATACAGGATCTGTCGCTGGCCTGCCAGGTCCTGTTGTCTGGTCTTGGTATGGACCATGGACACTAAAGGGCTTTGAGAACCGCTACGCTGTGATGAGCGATTTGGACCACTTTTCCTACAGTACTGTCGAGGGAGTTGCAAAGTTGAACAAACCCGCCCTTGTTATTCATGGGGATAACTGCATGAATGGTGCCGCAGCAAAGCGACATTTCGACTCTATCCCGACCAAGCACAAGAAGCTTATCTGGGACAATGATGTCTCGCACTTCCAGCACTACGACCAACCGGACTGTGTTGATCGTAATGTGGGTGAGATTGCGAGCTGGTTTGAGAAGATTTGAGAAGAAGGTAACAATGGGTTATGTTATATTGGAGGTCGAATGTTATCCATATACTGTAGTGTATTTATTCACATACTTGTTGTACACGTTGGGCTAATTTTGGCGACACAGCAGAGTGTGGCGGTCTCTGATCAAGTATGTTAGTCCATCACCGTAATTTGTTTAAGCTGTTGTTACTCGAGTTCCATATCGTTGATATTCCATGGCACAGCTGTATTTAGCATGCCCTACGCCGTATTGCCTCTTTAAGAATCATCTAAAATGTCGAATTGTAACTCATACATTTCGCTAAATGAACTCTCATGTTCTTCCGGATAGACGCCAAGAGATTCACCATACAGAAGCTCGTTTAAAGGCCGAGGGGGGAGCAGATTTCCGGATTCAGATTGTGGAAACATATCCCAAACCCCTTGCGACATATCTATTTCCCCTCCGGCCAAATAGTTACCCTCCAGACCTGTATGTTGTGGTCCTGGGGATGGCATCGCAGCGGCAACCATCTTTTGGAAGAGTCGTTGAATAATGTTGAGAGCTGAGCCGGCGAGATTGTTCCTGGCTTTCAACAGATTCAGTCTGTTCATACCCCACTCTAAATTTCGCTTTGCCGTAAGATATTGTCTGGTGAATTCGTCCGGGAACCGAATGAGCACAGCTGCAATGAGTACCATAGCATCGAACGTCGCGTACACCAGATTGAAAGCCTTGAATTGTAAAGGTTCTGTCTGGTTGAAAAGACGGGTTTGCGACTCCAGAATCTGCATTGCCGAATCGAAGGCCCTGCCACGACTACTTGGCTCGGAAAAGATGAATGGCCGGTGTAGAGCAAAGATGACGAAGTTCACATTGGTAAACATGGCTTCCAATGCCGCAGAAAGCCAAGCAGGTTCACCTTGACGTGGTCTCCCAGTTGCGGCCCACGCGGGAAGGTGTGCAATATTCGCGACAAGAGTTTGATGAATATTCTCAACAAGGAGACGATAGTCTTGTGCTTTTTCAAGATCATGAATATCCTGTAGGAATTTATAAGCAGTGTGATAGCCACATAAAAGGACGTCACGGGGCTGTGGTGTCCAGGACGCGTTAGAGCTGCAGCCCCAGGATGTTGGAAAAGGCACGTCGTCGGGGCTCACTCTTGTTGACATTGGCCTCCCAAGGACAGCGGCCATGTGAGCATCCCAAAGATGGAGAATAAGCCACACCTTACGGCCCATTTCGCGGTCTGGCGGGGTTCCAGTTCCCAGGTATGCCGTTGATTCTAGCTTCGTCAGATGAAGACCAAGCTCTTGAGCGTCGCGGATAGCGACTCCGAGCGTGTGCCATGCCTCTATCACTGCCCCGGTCGTTTTTTCAAAGCAGGCCCGCATTAGCAGAGCCTGTACGGTCGTGAGTGTGAGTTCGCTCTTGCCAAACAAAATCACAAGCCGATGGCCCGCATCACTGTAGTCCGCCGCCCGATCGGATAACTCCATATTGGCTGCATACTTCAAGTCATCGAGACTTTCATCATGCTGTATAGGCTGGAATAGCAGAGCCTGTGCTAGAACCTGGAAAAGTAGCGCGGGGAAAGACCTGAGGTCAACGGGCAAGCTGTCCGGTGCCTGTTTTAGTTGGCTATGCGTCAGGCGGCTCCATTGGGAGAGTTGGTTGGTAAATCCAGCTTCGTCCACCATATCGTAATGCCACGCGACATTTCTAAAGAAGTGTTGCACTAGAATGTCGATATGTCTCCGAGATGGAAGTTCTCGAATGATGGCTATATATCGACCTGGGGTCGAACCGTTCTGGGGATGCGAGTCATGCAAGAGGCTTTGGGATTCTCCTAGGGCATGGATGATCCCTAGAGTTCCCTTTGAGTTCTTGGCATAGCCCATTGGAGTAAACTCATCTCCAGCAATATTGAAAGCTGCTGACATGGTATCTGAGCCGATTTGCGGGATACTATTGGTTGAATGGCCTTCAGAAGGGACAGCGGAGCGCGCATCGCCATCTTCCAGCTCGTAGAGACAAGCATCCTGGTTTCTCAGCGGATGACATGCCTGAAAAGAACGACATACTTACTCTTTTGCCCCGGCTGGTACAGTGAGCGCATGGTTGACGACGATCGCACTACGACGTTAGCCTCGTACATGTTGTCGGGAATAGGTATGATTACTTTTTGTTTGCGTCGGTGACATTCTCTGCATGAAATCACAGGACGCTTGCGTCTCGTGGGCGGCCCGATAGTTCCATTACTGGTCATCATTGAAATGAAGTCAACAGCTGGCGCACATCGGATGAAGCGCAAAAGAACAAGCAGAACGTTATGATGTGTACAAACGGAGCGAGGCAGTAGACGAGATGGAGGTGGTAAGTTGCATTTTCACATAACAGCTTAACCCCGCTTCTATGCTAGCAATACCCACGAAGTGACGCAACCATGCTGTGGGGCGCAAAGTTATAGAGATATCCGAGCCTGCATCACCGATGTGCCGCCGTGGGGCCGATATGCCAATGATCGAAGCACGCTGGGAGGCCGAGTGCATCCCGCCGGCTATGCCAACGCAGGCTGCAGGCGCCTACAATTCCCCCAATCCAATCACAGATGCATAGTGTCTGGATTTTCGTATTGATGGGATCCGTCCAAGCACTTTCAGCCTCCAAGAGGCCATGATCAACCAAGCCTACGTGGTGCCAAGCGCTCACTGCATTTCAGCCGCTGGCGATCCCCCGCAAATCTACTTTTCACTCTGTTAAGCTTATCTGTTAGAGTTGTTGTCCAGAAAGCCGAGACATGCCTGAGGCTGGGAAGCTCAGCTATAGAATGCAAATCTCGTTGCTGAAAGAACCCAATCCGTGACGCAACACATGTAGTACTACTGCCTATTGGGTCCAATTTGGTGTCTATGCTTTATGGTAGAACAATAACTTCTGTGCCAAAGTGAAGGGTGCGACCCCGCAGGGCGCAATCGGTTGGTTCTCAGCTTTGGGGGCTGTTTCAAACCGGGCGCTGTGAGGTAGGCTGTTGAGGCCATCCTCAAAGTGCAAGTCCTGGAGGCTATGCTGTTCAGTGTCTGGCAACAATCGACGTCACTACTGAGCTGCTCACATTAAGGCTACAGGTATAAAGGCGGAGCATGGCACCACGTTCAAACCCGACAGCAGTCTCATCCCAAGCTTCGCTCTTATCACAACACCAGCCTCATCAATATCCTTCTCCCCTCTGAATCACCAAAATGTCCAAATATCTAGGCTTCACCGCCAAGAGCCTTGCTCTTCTCCTTGCCACCACGGTTGTCGCGAACCCTATCGATCAACTGTACCGAGAAGTCCTCCAGAAGCGTGATCCTCCCCGAGCTCTTGATGCGAGTGCTACGGATGAGGAGAAGAAATGGCAGCCTGCAATGGATTTGTTAGTTATACATGCCCTAGCTCATGAACATGATGCTAACATAATACAGTGACACAGACGGTTGCTACAACGTTCCCGCCATCGACAGGGACGGCAACGTCAGCCCTGGACAGAAGGCGTGGATGCAGTACGACTTTTCCAAGAACTGTCGTGATGAGTCTGACCTCGACAACAACAACGTCTACGTGCGCACACGCTGCAACAGTGGCTGGTGCGCATACTTGTATGCATACTACTTCGAGAAAGATGTTGGATCGCCCGGCGTCATCGGCCCCGCGGGTGGGCACACTCACGACTGGGAACACGTCGTCGTCTTCGTCAAGGACAACGAGGGCGCCCAAGTCGTCGCCGTGTCGCATCATAGCGACTACAAAACACGCAAGGCAGGCGATGCGCGCTGGCATGAGGACACTCACGTCAAGGTGGTCTACCACAAGGATGGTGGTTTCACGCATGCTTTCCGCTTCGCTAACGATGGAGATGACGATATTGAGAACCACAAGAAGGTGTGGTTCTTTGGCGCGCTGGTCGACTACAACGGCTTCCCCTCTGCTGAAGTGCGTGACAAGCTCATGTCGTACGACTTTGGATCCGCCTCGCTTGCCATCAAGGACAGCAGCTTCAAGCTCAACTTGGATCGCGCCCGAGATGACAGTAACGACGGTACCAACAACATGGTCCCTGGATTTGACAGCGGCAGGGACCAGTAACTGCGCCCACCTTTGGGGAGATGAGATTCTTCAACCAGGAGCTCTTTTGTATAGTCATGTTTTCATATAGTTTAAGAGATACTATGCTTTGTTGGGTGTGAGTTAGAGTCTACAATACTCAACCGTAGACTGGATATTGGGCAAATGTTGTGACAAGCATTAAAAATTCCATATGCTCTCTTGGAACTCTTGATCCTCGCCAAAATCGCCAATGAGACCATTCAAAAGCCCCCCAAATGCATCAGTCATACCGATATCAGAGATTTGCGCTGCCCACTGTGATAGATCCTCCGTGTTGGGATTCGCAGAGCTACCAGAGGGGACTGGCAGTGTCGCCGATGTGTCATCTTGGTTTCGTTCCACCATCATGGCCATAGCCCGGGCTGCCAGGCCCTCAAACAAATCTCGATAGGGTCCCGCGCCCTCCCAACGCTCGGCCATGATGGCCAAAAGCATGGTACAGGTTGTGAAGATGCTGCTTACCCTGTCATATCTCACCGCCTGCCGGACAGCAGGCGACGTCCAAAGACAATGCAGATATGTCAATCCGGCAAGAAAGAGAACATGGAGGGTCCCCCAGGTAAAGTTGATAGGCTTTCCGACATAAAGACGTTTGCATGACAGACAAATATTACTCGCAGCGTCCATGCACTCCAGGAATACGTCATCCTGCACCTTGTCCCAAGTTGTCAACTGGCCGCGGTATAGGAGGAGGATTGTTTCGCTGTAAGTAATCTTGTAATCTTCCATGCTCGCAAACACGCAGAGTTGAGGGCCGTTTCGGCAAGGCTCGGGTGGCGTTGAAGCCATCCAGTCCTCAAGCTCTCCGCGCAATGATTGCACTTTTGCCAGATAGCTTTCGGGATCCTGCCGTATGGGCGATGAATGAGAGTATAATGATGCGTGGATACGAGCCCAAATGCACCGTATGCGAAATTGATGAAGTGCATGCGACACTGTCGTCGCACGATCGCTTGGTGATTGACGTGGCAGGCCATGAATGGCATTCTCATCAATAGACGAGTCATCGATGTCAATCGGGAACTGATGATTTTTATCCCATTAAGCATTTGCATATGGCACTTCGGTTGTGAAATACTTACCTCGGTGTCGACTTCTTGGATCGGAAGACTCAGAGGTAATCCAAGATTGACAGAAGAGGCACAGTCAATTTGATATGCGCACCAAAATACCCGTTTCCGTAGCTCTAAACGTAAGGCATTCGTCGTCACGTTAATCTTCTTGACATTACGATGGTAGCCAAGTTCGATGCATTGTCGTAGTGCAAGTCCAGAGATATTCCTTTCCATGGCTGTTAGTCACACTTAACGTTGGTGCTCGTAATTAACTGACCACGTTGATGGGCCCGTAGGCGACCGAAGCGAGTACATAGCGCAGCAAAGTACAGCTTGAATGGACTCGAGACTTTTTCGAGCGAGCACATGATCGATATAAAGAAGAGCCGAGGTGTAGAGTTGCTTGCCGGAAGATTGAGTCAGCTCAGGTCGTTTGTGTAATAGTCGTCATTATTGTTAACTTACTTGAGATAGTGACCTATTGCTGAGTTTCAGGAGGGCTCCGACTGAGTAAATCTGAATGGGCGGTCAGTTAGGGGCCTTCGGTGACGCGATGTTCTACTTTCCATATTGACAAAGAAGAGTTCAGAAGGACTAGCACCCTCGGGATCAAGCCCAGCAGCTCTGTTCTCCCACTGCCTAAACGTAGGCTCATGCAAGAAAGGATACTGAAAATGAATATTCTCAAAGTAGGCGTTACTAAGCATCACCCCGACCTCATAGCTTGGGAGGCGACAAGGGGTCGCGGAGGCAGTCAGTTCCTCTAGGTTCGGATCAAACACGTTGCTGGGTTTTTCTTGCACCACTTGACGAACGCAGGCATGAATGACGCGGGAAAACGAGAACATGGATGAGGGCCCAAGATAATGCGGTTCAGCTCCAGATGCATGGAGGCTCAGTACTCCAGCTTTGGAGACCAGATCGGCCGTTCCGTCATTGTCATCTCGATTCCTTGCTAAAGAGGCCGCTGCAGCTCCGCCAACGTGATCAACGCGATCGCGCAGCGCGGGCACTTGTGGCTGGGCCTGTTGTTGCAACAGACCTTCCAGAACCTCTATGCGTTCCTCCAGTGTCTCCAGGTAGTTCCTGGGAAGTTGGCGCTTTGTAGCTGGATCCTCAACCAAACAAGCTGTAAGCCGCGGTGAGTACCACGCCTTGATTAGTTGATAGACCGTGACTTGACCTACCGATATCAAACCGTTGGCAATTAACGCATGACGGAAATTGGTCATCGCACTGGAGAGTGAGTCAGTATGGGTCTGCAATAACGACTCTCAATAGGTAGGCATAGATTACTTTGAGTTTCTTCTCTTTACAACTGACACACGCCGTTTGAGCTCTGGTTCTCCTGCGCGTATGCGAATTAAGGCGCACTTGTCGCCTCTGGTAATTTGGTTGCAACATGATATAGGTAAATACTGGAGAAAGATCTAGACAAGTTGAAGATGAGATGGGCGCGACGATATCTTGGTTCTTGGTTGTGGGGTAACCGGGATTGCCAGCTGAGGTAGATAGCCGGGGAAAACATAACCCGATGGACCCAGCCACACGATGGCGAGTCAGGGTTGCTAGGACTAGCTATCTACAGATAGCGTTTGTGAACACGCGGAGAGCGATTACAAAAGGTAGTGATATTTCTGAACAGAGACGGTGGGGTATTACGGAAGCAAGGGCAAAAACAATAGTTCTCTGGGGCACTGGAGGCCTTCAAGTTGTACGAGATGTGTTCGATAATCCAATGGGTACATGAACGTGGTTGTCAACGGATCCAGAATATTATGGTACAGCATTCAAGTCTTCAATATTGGTTGGCCGTAGCCAGTTCCAGTGACCCAACTCAACGACCAAAAGTACGGTCCGAGAGCACGAGCAGGCCTATTGCAGCTTCCCAGTACCTAAAGCGGTCGCCATGTCCTAACCTGTCATAAAGCACTCGTCTGCCTGTATGTATCCTCGACTATCCATCCTACACAACCCGCGGCTCAAACTGTCTCATAGCGAAATGTCGGTATGCTTTGCGGAATCTAAAGCGGAACCGCTTGCCGAAAGCAATGAATATTCCGCTACCGCAAAGAATAGCAGTAAGAATAATGCCAATTGTAATGTAAACATTTTGCAAGCCTACATTGGCGATCCAAGGCGGGAGCGCAAAGATGAACATCGTGGAGCACACGTTACGGAGGAACGTCACACCAACCATGGCATCACCCACGACCTGATCCAAGTTAGTGGCTATGTTGATCGAGAGAAGATCTTCCTCACCTCTGTGTATGCGTCTGTTATGTAGGTCAAAGCAATGGTGCCGGCCGGAGCTGTACCAAAGCTACAAAGTGCGTATCCGACAGCCAGGATAGGCCAGGGCCACCCACTGTTGAGTCCGACTCCGAAGAGCACCATCCCAACGGGCACAAACGGTGCGAAAGCAGCCATGACCCAAAGTCTCATCTCGGGTTCATAGATACCCTTATTCCGCTTGGCGAGACGCAGAATCGACCAGTCACTTAACGGGCCGCAGATAAGTGTTCCCAATGTTGATCCAATGAATGGCGCAAGACTCATCAGGCCAATCTGATCAGCGTCAAAGTTGTAGGGAGCCTTAGTCATGTAGTTGGAAAGAGTTGTAACCAAGACGTTGGACGTGACCATCATGCCTCCGTACACAAGCGACATGAATAAGACTCCTGGGACTGAAACCAGGATCTGAAATGGCTGGTAACAGTGACGGAAGAACGAGTGAAGAGATCCCCGAGATGATGTTGTGAGCGCAAGACGCTGCTTGTATGTTTTCCTTGGGATTGTGGGGTCGATAAAATCGCCTTTCGACGTTGAGGCCGCCTCCCGTCGGGCTCCGACTTTGGTCAGTTCAGGATCTGTAGGCTTCTTGTCCTTCGGTATCTCAGCAGTCTTATCAGCTGGGCCTATGCCCTCAACAGGCGGCATGATAAACTTGGTCTCCTCATAGCCAAAGAATAGAGCCACCAGGAGGAGACCGAAGAATATGGCAATCCACCACCACACCCAACGCCAGCCTTGTGATACGGTAACATAACCGGCCGCCAGAGGGGTCAGTGAGGCACCGATTCTAGTAGACCAGAAGAATAACCCGTTCATGGTACCTCTTTGGTTGACGAAAAACACATCGGCAACGGTCATCTGCACGACAACCTCGGACAAGGCACCCAGGAAACAGCTGATGACGTTGACCAGCATTAATTCTGGCACCGTCTGCATCTGAGCAGACCATATACACACACCGAGTTGGATGGCGCTGCTGAAGATGTACACGGTCCGTCGGCCGTACTTGAGGGCAAAGGGAATCAAGACGCAGGCGCCTACAGCTAGCGCTCCACATCCGGCGGCATAGCTGTTGTTGAGCGTGCTGTAGCTAAATCCCAATTGCTCGTTCATAGGAGCCCATGTCGGAGTCGCGGCGTCGATCCTGTATAGAAATGAGCAATTGTAAGTATTGTCTCTGGAGCAGGCACATACAGTGCAAATACCATCAAAGAGTAGAAAGCTGCGAGGCCAAAATTCAGATACTTGAGGCGGTTGGGCCAATTCTAGCAATCAAGAGTCAGCTTTCTTGCCTCTAAGCCTTGTATAAGTAACTGACCAGTGGGTCGTTGGGATCTCTTGATGGTTGCGGCTGCAGAATAAGCTCATGTGATCCGCTTTCCTCTAGGTTGAAGTGTCAGTGACCAGGTTATTGTATCACCTATGGGCTCTATATCCTTGCCTTCAAGCCGGACGGTACCTGGAGGCCAGGCCGGATCATCATTTGCTTCCAGTGACGACATAATGAAAAGCAAAAAAACTTCGTGTCAGATTCCAAGACGTTTTGACAAGTAACAAAATGAACGTGTGCGTGGATGTCAGGTCGATGCGTGAGGGACGGTATTGCCGACTAAATAAATATACGAGTGGAAGCTAAAGTAGGCCAACTCTTTCCTAGTTCGTAATGCTGGGAAAGACTTCGCTAGATAAGCTAACGGGCTAGAAACGCCTCTTATCTCGTTGCCTCACTCACTCTTGCTCGACATTATCTCAATTGTCAAGGCATGCGAGTCAGGTTTCAGGGGTTCTCCGCGATACCGGGAAAGCTCCCCGGGAGACACATGATATGATTTGGTAGGATCGCAGCCGACAGCCATTGCAGCATATCTCTCATATCGCAAGACAAGTGTCATTTGGTGTTGAGTTGAGGCTTCGCATCGGGTGTATCCGAGGCTCGACTCTGGTTCGTGGGTGTTTCTTCTCGGGTCCCCAGTCCCACATCGCCCGCAACACTAGAGACCTCCACTGTTACTCAATGATCCAATAGGATCTTGCCTCGCCCTGCCGCTACTCGGTTCTACCCGGCGTTGTTTCCGAGACTTATCTTGACCTGGGAACAATGAGCCGAACAAGCCCAGTCTCAACCTTGAACCCTCGCCGTGTGACTGATATCAACAAAGGAGCAAATCATCCGTGCCGAACAGTCTCAAAACAACCTAGGGTCAAGTGGAACCTCCCGGTAGTTCCCAACGAATCGGAAATTGGGATGGGAGCGGAGCATGGCGAACGTCTAGTACTGTCCATGGTAGGTAGCACAGGAAGTGAGGTCCCCAACGTTTGAATCCATTGTTTGTTTTGGATCGATCGTAGATTCCTCAACTGGATATCATCGGAACTTATCAGTCTCCAACTCCTCATGTCTCGGCGACAGGGAACAGAGGCCACCACCTAAATACCTGATTTAGCAGCTCGCCTTCGACATATAACTAAACGGCTTTCCTAAAACCAAGACATCATCATTGTATGTTTTTTAACATCCCGGAATTCAACATGACTGCCAATCAACCTCCACCAGCCAAAGCGGACGCCATCATTATCGTCGGTGCCGGTATATTCGGCTTAAGTACTGCCATTCACCTGGCAGATCGAGGATACACAAACCTGTCTCTCTTTGACAAGCAACCTTACGAGAAGACCATCTACTCATACCTTAATGGTTGCGACGCTGCATCTGCCGGTCTGTTCACGACTATCCCCTGACCTCATGTCCTGTTGGCTAACCTTGTCACCAAGACATCAACAAGATCATCCGTTCAGCGTACGGCTCCCAGACTATCTATCAGAATCTCAGCCTGGACGCAGTAAAGGCTTGGGACTCATGGAATGAAGAGCTCCGACGTGGCGGGTCAGCTGTGCCTCCGGGTATGAGCTCACGAGACGTGCTGTGGATCAACAATGGCGACCTCTCGTGTACCGATGCAGACACCTTGCCTGAATTTGAGAAAGCGACGATAGAAAACATGGACAAAGCTGGCTATCGCGATACGCAACTGGTTAATAATAACGAACACCACTTGCGCTTAGCCAAGGAGAGAGGCATTGCACCTAGATTGCAGCCCTTTTCTAAAAAGCTTCTCGCAGTTTTGGATACGACTGGCGGCACAGCTCTTGCGGATAAGGCTTGTCGCTTCGCCTTGCACAAGGCAAAGCGTCTTGGTGTCAACCTCATCTTGGACCCTAAGGCTGGGAATGTCGCATCTACCGTTGAGGGGCCGGGCTCCAAGGTCACCGGTATCCGTACTGCCGACGGGAAAGCGCATGAAGCCGCATTGGTTATCGTGGCTTGTGGAGGATGGACACCAAGCTTGATACCATCACTCGACAACTTTGCCGAAACAACCGCCGGTTCCGTCGTTATTTATAAGATTCCAGAGTCGTCACCTTTGCGTCAGCGCTTTCATCCCTCCGTCTTTCCAGCGTGGTCGTTCAAGATTGCGGACGGTGCCGATGCCGGGCTGTATGGATTTCCTATTGACGAGAACGGTCACGTCAAGATCGGCTACCGGGGCACAAAGTATACCAACCCGCGCGTCCAGTCAGATGGTCGCGAACGAAGCGTGCCCATTACTCGATGGACCGACGACAAACAACTCCGCAAGATCCCGGCCCAGGCTCTCAAAGTGATTCGCAAATTCGTCTCCGAATACCTCCCTGAATTGGCAGACATCGACATTGCGCTCACGCGACTGTGTTGGTATACTGACTCTTTCGACAATCACTATATCATTGACCGAGTTCCTGACAAGGAAGGATTGTTGGTAGTGACGGCGGGGAGTGGGCACGCTTTCAAGTATCTCCCTACCATTGGAAGATGGGTGGTGGATATTATTGAAGGCATAGGCTTGGAGAGGCCAGAGGTACAGGCCTGGAGTTGGAGGTCGTTGAAGAAGGATGAAACGCCCGTGAACAAGCTCATGGAGGGGTCGAGCGGACAAAGGGCTCTCGGTAACGTAGCTCTGGCTACAGGAGAAACCCCAGGGTCGAAGTTATGATGCTGCGCAGTGAACATATGTATACCAGTGACCAGCGACTGCAAAAAAGAGAGGGGAGTGACGATCGATTTTAGGGTCACTTTGGCTATACAGACGGAAATAGATGCAAATCCAGGCATTTCCAGTTCTAGATTCGTCTGGAGAGAGTCCAGACCATTAAAGACAATGGCGCTGTCACAATAGGGAGAATAGTCCACTTCCATTCGAGAGCATTGAAAGCGATTTTCCAAAATTGGTGGTCGGAGGATAATAAGCACTGGAGGAAGGGGCTTATAGGGCCAACAAGGCAGATTCTAATGCACCAAGTTAAGAAAATGCCTTGCCAGCCTAAGGTTTTGGACCCCAATTCATTGCAGTCCGCCGATCCCAAGGCTACCTTCCCCACCACATCAGGACGTCCCTGCGAATTAACCAGTCAAAGCCGAGGTTTTTAATAGAGGGCCGTCTCATTCCAACGTTGGCGCCTGTTTATGTCTCCGAGGTTTTGTGCTTACAGCCTCACCAGTATATATGCCCAACAGCACCATGTGAACCATACCAGACCGTTCTTTATTTGTTCAGAATCGAGTATAGAAACATCAGCCTGTCAACCAAGATGAAACAATCACACTGGGATGCCACAATCCAGAGTATGTGGGGATACTCTGCTCTAGCCACCGGTTTCATGGTATGTGACTGAGTCACTTTGTTAGAGAGTCACACTCACAACTAGATTTAGGCCCCCTATCCTCATTTTTACCTATTCCCAACCCGCATAGTCGCACGCCGCTCGAGACTCCCAGGCCCCCCTGCGGCCAAAGAAATGCCTGCCGACGTTGCTTTGGCGCACACGACTCCCTTCTCTGCGAATATTACCCCGATCGAGGGATTTCTCATATGGCTCATCGAACAGCTGTTCCGACTCCTGATCGTAGAACTTTGGCCAGCAAGCCTACCATTATACGCCTGCAAGTTTGTCATGACGATTCTTTGTGCCCCAATCAAACTTGTGTGGACACGATCGATCGTCCGTGATAACCATGCTTCTGTCAAGCAGCAAATAAAATCTCTACGCTCGATCAAATTTACATGGTGGCTGCAGTATATCGTCGTACTACTAGTCTGCGACTCATTGGAACTATTCTCAAAAACGATTGCGGGGCGGATCTTTGGGCCAGTTTGGATACCGACTCGTAAGGGCCGAATGGGTGAGGACCTAACGCCGGCCGAGGTTACGGCACTCAAGATGTATTCTACGCACTATATGATCATGCTGGCATCGTTCATTCCTATGGCAGTCTTGTCTGTGCGGTCCGCTCTGGCGATTCCTTACCCGGGCCAAGAGGCGTTCTATGGCGGTGGAAATGGGTTATGGAACGACATTTGGTTGTGGCTCAGATCCATTGACCTAGCTCTATGTTGGGAATTGACCCGGACGACTTGTGTGGGATGTTTGGTTATGATGGCTACATTCGGCCTTGAGTTTCTCGGCTTTTCGTTTTGGCATTCCATAGTCACCTGAGACCCACAGTAGAATGTACACCTTGGGTGGGAAGAAGGTTATTGAGTCCCCGCAAATGTTGAGACAACAATGCTCTCGCAAACTCTATTACGACTTGGCCTCTCATGTGATCTCAAAGGCGGCGAGAATCGCAAGTCATTCGAAGGAATCTTGCCATATTTGCTTCAAGAAGTACACGAGTATAAGTCCTCTCGGTTTTCTAGTCGACCACAGACCATAGTGAAGGTTCCCTGCAAAGTAAACATTTCAAGCAAGATGTCTACACTTTTCATACGTCACTGTGTCTTACTATTCAAGTCACCGAGTAAAAAGTGAGCCAGCGGCCCGAATGCGCCGACCGTTGTAAGCGAGGTGAGGAATTGTACCTTCCAAGTCTGTGCGTCGACAATTCGCCCTCCCGTAGGTGCTCCGGTGATCACAAGAGCCTCAGTCAAGGGGTTCCACTTCCTCATCGGGAAATTAATGACGCGCTCAAAGGTTCAAGGGGCTGAAATAGCATCATAGATAAGTTCTAACAGGTCAAAGGGAATCTGTATCTCGCGTCACAGCCGCAGAGTGGCAGACCCCGTGCAGCAGAGTCAGCCCTCCGGAACCCGAAATCATATTGGCCCGTTAGTTAGTGTCGGCATGAGAGTTTACTATTTTAAACTGCTGACAAACTCAATTCCAAAGGAGCAAATAAAATGTTTGTGCTCAGCTCTGAACAACGCGAGTCGGGGCACCGACAGTCCGTCGGCCTGTGAAGTCATGTCAGCTGCCAAGACAAAGCATGGTATGTGAGACATGAGGCATGGCTTTAATTGGCCTCATTTGGAATTGCCAGACTCCAAGACCAACGCCCGCATGCGCATGATCAGGAGAAACGGCTTTTTGAGCTTTGAGGGACTGGTGGCGCTCGTATATCTCCTGTGGCTTACAGAAACTGTGGAGAGAGGATGCAGATCCACAAGAAAAGTTCCTCCGCAATCGGTCAGCTTACTTACTGAAGCTGGACCTATCTTCCGCAGTTGGCGGCGCAATTGCTTTTGGGGCTGATGCTGTTGGTGATTGGAGTCTTGCGGTTTCACTCAATGGGCTGCTCCCTGGCCGTTGATTAGCCTGGGCGTTGCGAAGCCAAGAATCAGCCCGCCTTGCTGCTGATGTGATGTGATGCTATGCAGGGAGTGGAGACAATCTCATTTGGGGCGCGGCTCGTCTGCAGGACTCAGGTTCACGATCGACTGGTATGTGGGCACCGGCTGTGTCGAAAGTTGTTTCTGGCAACGTTGCATTGTGGGCCGGTGAGGAGATAAAAGGCCTCTGAATCCTCTATCATGATGGTCTCTTCATCCTCTCTTCAGTCACTGTTCAACATCCAAACCACACATATCAACCGCCGCATCTCCAAAATGAAGTTCTCCATCTCTATTGCTGCCCTTTTTGTCGCAGGCGTCCTGGCCAGCCCTGCGCCCGCGGCCCCCAAATGCTATGGAGTATGTATCTTGAACTCGAAAACCTATGCAAGTGACCGTGGCTAACCCGACGCTATAGAAGAACGAGGTGTACAATACTTGTGGCACCGCCTGCCCTCTTACCTGCGAGGAGCCCGATCCTCGTCCCTGCACCCTGCAGTGCGTTGCTGGATGCTTCTGCAAGAACGGCTTTATCCGCAACTCTGTGAGTTGATCCTAATTGTAAATCTAGACTAATACGTTTGCTAACAATATACTTAGGCCGGCGCTTGCGTTAAGCCTAGCCAGTGCTAATTGACTCGCCCGGCCGCTTGATTGAATTTTCTATGTACATACTTTTACAAACTTGTCATTGTGGTCTGTACCTACGGTTTTAGACGAGGTATATAACGGCGGATGCCATGTTCAATCGCCCTCAGCTACTCCAAATTAAACTAGATTGCCTAGAGTTCAATGGTTTCTTTCGCTATTGTGACGCTCTAATACGGGCCAAAACATTATCTATTAGGGCATGCCTCCCCTATTCTTGCATAGAAAGCTCGGGATTGATGAATGACCCAAGTCTTGTCGCCCTCCATAGAGTAAGTTACAGAATGGAGCTCCGTGCTCTCCAAATGGAGCTGAGGGTTTGGTCCGAGACCTTGTGTAGAAATTCAAGTGCTGACGAATCGAAAATAGAGTACCAAGATATCGCCGTAATTTGGTCAAAGTGTGTGGCCTACTTCGAGGTTTGTTAAAGCAAGGATATTCTCAAGACTTTAACAGGTTGTGTGCCTATTTGCTTTGTTCAGCACAGGTCAGTCACATTTTTCATCACGGGGTACTAAATATTATCTCAACTATTTAAAAAAAAGCCAAAAACGCCGTATCTCCTATTCTTCTTCTATCTTACACATGTCACGCAAAGTTAAACTAAAAGTTAATAAAAAACATGTCACGCGAGTACAAGACGATATGTCTTGATTTGAATGAATGGGCCAGCCACTCATTCAGGGCTCAATTGAACCCTCAGGGCGGGGACTGATTGAAAGTGGAATGGAGCAATTTCTTAACCAGCAAGGAAGTCTTGCTGTTCTCCACTTTAATCATCCCCTTGTCAGTGAATAGCTGCAGGAAGTCAGGTTCGAGTCTACGAACCTGAGCCTCCAGGGCATGCTTCTCGTAACGAGTTCCATCGTCGGTCGGAGCATATCGGAGATTGCCCATTGTCAGGACGACCTCTTTCATTTCAGTCGCCTCTACAGCGTAGAGGTTACTCTTCTGGGACTTGTAAGCCCAGTAGTGCTCCACGAATCGTCGGGTACTGGGGGAAAAGCCCCGGACGCCTTGCTTCTCAGCGGCGGCTTTGAGCGTGTCTCTGCACTGGGTGCAGAACCCCTGGACAAACTCCACGACGACAGTTGTTTTGCAAGTCTTTTTCTTGAAAGACTTTAGCAGAGATTTTTCCTCGCTGCATTTGTCTAGCTTGTCATCAAGCACATGAGCACAGGCTGAAAACAGCTTGTGCACTTGTTTGCACATGATGGCGAAGTATCAGTCAGTGTGTGAGTGATGAGTGAGAAGATGAGTTTTTCAGTAGCAGGAGATTTCAAGGTATTTATATCTTTTCTAGAAGGGGTTGTTCTTGATATTTAGGAATTGTTACTTGCTGGCGACCGCTGCGTCGTTGTTCGTGATGGAACAGAGGTACGCTTTGTTCTGTGGACGTTAGTGACTGTACTACTGATCATGAAAACTTGAGTCACTGAACAACTATATGTCATCCCCGGTGATCTCGTCTTTGTTTCCAGCAGCAAAACTGTCTAACAAATGAATTCTCCTCTAGGCCCTGGTCCCAATCAGCCCTTGCTCCGAACAGCAATTCACTGTATCAAAGCTAATGATGGAAGTCATTGTGCAAATTTTTGAAGAAGAGAAACGATCTCTAATTTATTTACGATGTCATAGTTCGGGTTTAAATTGCTTCGGCCGCGGACAGCCCTGAAATACCCAGGCTCGTTATCATGAAAATCTTCAAAAACCCATCAACGTGACTAACTATCCCAGAAGCCGGACCGATCACAGGCGATTCTCGTTAGATCCGGTTCAAATGTTCAAGCCTCGTTAATTACCAAGCAGTCTACCTTGTTCAAAAGGTCTTAGGTGAACTAGCGCGGACAACCCACTTGACAAAGACAACATTAGGAAATGCTCGGCTTAGTTGCCCCATCCCCGCCATTTCCCCGCAGCACGACTCGCAGCCGATCTAAGGTGCCGGCAAGAACGGGAGGGGCCGTTATTCGCGGTTGCACGACGCGGCAGTTCACCAAAAACTTCGTCATTGCACAACATTTCCCCGTTGCTTTTGAGACCCTTCCACTAGCGAGTCCACCGCCGAAAATTGATATGAATCACGGTCTTGAATCCGAAGGTCGCAGACCCAAGCGAGTCCGTGCTACTCGAGCTTGTGAACTTTGCAGAGCGAAGAAAAACAAATGCGACGAGCTGTATCCCTGTACACTCTGTCGAAGTAGGTCCAGTGTGAGGCACCCTCAATTCTTCTTACAGTGGTACTAACGCTACCTAATCCCAGGTAGAAATGCAAAGTGCGTGTATCGAGGCGACGACATACGCAAGGGTCGCTTGCAGTCTGAGTAAGAGAGCATATGCATCCCCTTACCAGTAATCGTGTCTTAACCGGTTCAGTTATGTTCGCCAACTCGAAGAGCAAGTAAGAATCTTGTCAGCCGCCGTCTCTCTCCCAACAATTGGCGTTGATTTCGATGCATTCCAATCTCCATCCAGCAATCCAGGAACCGCGCGCGATGAGTTAGACCCTTGCAGCTTGGATCATGAGGCAATACCGAGAGATTCGCATCATCGGTCACTTTCTCATGGTCAGTGCGGCCGGGAAGTTTCGGGCATCAACAAACATACGCGGAATGTCGAATTCTATGGGAGTTCCAGCTCGGTTGTACTCCTGTCTAAAGCCCGAAAAGCAGGCGATGTTGAGGGGAGTTTGAGCACTTCAAGGGATGAAGAACTTGTGTCCAATCTTCATAACCCCGCCTTCTCACCTGGCACTGCAATTGGCAGTGAGACGGCGAGACTGAATCGGACTGCTCCACCAGGCTCAGCGACATATTATCAACAGTGCCGCCCCTTTCTCGACGGCTTCTTCACTGGCCTACATTGTATCCAGCCTATCATCGACAAGGCTTCATTTCTTGCCAAGTGCACGACCCTATGGAAAGCTGAGACTGCTGTGAGCCAGAGCTTTATCGCTCTTTACTATAGTCTCCTGTCCTTGGGCGCACTCATTAGTATTAGGGACGATGAGCCACTCGATGGTATCGAAAACCTCGAGTGGAGCAGGATCTTCTTCGAAGAAGCAAGATCTCGTGTGGGTAGGGGTATGACAACGGACGTCGAGACGGTCCAGTGTTATTATTTCTTGGTGTGTACGACTTGAGTCTCGCACCTACAAAAACAACTTGCTGACATCACCAGGCAAAAATTTGTCAAAACGAACTCAACCACCATTGTAAGATAACTTAATGTCTTTGTTCTCGGCAGTTCTGATGACTCCATAGCTGCGTACATGTACGGCGGACAAGCCGTGAGAACAGCTCTCGCGATCGGAATTAACAGAGAGCCCCAACCAGGCCGGAACAGGGATCCTATGCTGACCAAGACGGAGACCCGAACATGGTGGTAAGTTTCAACCCCACCACCAACTTTTCTAAGCCTAAGCCGTCTCCTGACTGCTAGTGTAATAGGGCCTTGTATTCATTGGAAATGTACGTTACGATTCTATGCGTTAGGATCAACATCAACTAACCAGTTTGCCAGAGAAATGTCCTCAGCAGTTGGGAGACCTGATTCTCTTGGGGCGGATGTCTACCACAACCGGCATTATCCTGCCATCAAAGGCGACCCAGCGCATTGTGAACAATCGCCTGAGCTTATGGAATCTCCATCATGCGTCATGATAAAAGCCATGGTTGACTTCTCAAGGATCATCAAAGCCGTCATCTTGGGCCTCTACCTTGCCGATTCGACACTAGAGCAGGCGCTTGACAAATCTCGTAGAATTGAGCAGGATCTCGAGCGCTGGCTTGAAAATCTCCCTGTAGAGATTCGACCCAACAGAAATCATGTCCAGCCCCGACCTCTCAAAGCAGCCAAGGACCCTCAATACGCGAAGAAGCAGAGATTGGTCCTCAAGATTCGTCAGTCGAACTATCGTGTGAGATGCAACCACCTACTAACTCGCCCAGGGTACCATAACGTACGAATTCTGTTGTTTGGGTTCTTTTTGACAAGGTCATCAACGCTGGAGCGAGAGGCTACGCTCGGCTTACAAGATGAGTTTGCAAAGTGTGTCGACTCAGCAAAACAGACAATAGAAATCATCTACGAAGCCTATCAATACCACGACTTCTTTCGCACATGGTAAGTGTGCTTGCAAGTGCGCTTAGGCCTATATGTTAAACGATTTCTTGCATAGGTTTTACAACACCATGTATACGCTATTTGCAACTTCGATCATACTCATATACATACCACAGGAGTCAAGACAGGATGAGCTGGCCTACCTATACAAGTTGGTGGAGATGGCCATTGAGATCCTTGAAATCATGGATGAGTCTGTTGTGGCGACGCAAGCAGCAAAGATGTTCCAAGAAACGCTCATTAGGGCCCGAACTGTAGTCTCGGGGACTCGAGAAGAAGCCAGGGCTATGGAGCTTGATAGGATGATGTCTTGGCCAACGCAAGGCGTCTTGTTCGACTTTAACGAAGACGATTTCAGCGCCGGCCTACCCTTTCCGCTTGGAGATCCGCCGGCCATGTATCCTTTAACTTGATGACTTAATGATTCTCTTCGAGGATAGTTTGAGTAGTTGTCATAACGAGATCAGAGAATATGAGCAAAAGGTTGTCGGTATTCGTCTCCTAGGTAAATCCAAAGTAATCAACGGAAGATTCTATTAATGTCCAACCCTTTTGAACCATAACAGTGACCAAGTTTAGAAAGGGACTATTCCCGAGTGATCCCAACCTGGAGAAGCGCGATGGTAACGAATGGATATCGCAGCCCCACCAGTGGTCGGAACTTCCGGTCGCTGAACCCTTTCAGCTAAGTTCGGCTGGCAAATGGGGCCTGCTCCTGGTAGAGGCTAATGTACGCGGAACAAACAGTCTACCAATGTAGTCAAACGAGGGGTCCACAGTTCCTCCGCAGATAATTACACCGGCCGGAACAGGCCCGGAATGCTATGCTATTAAAATCGCAAGACGCAGCGCAAAGATTTATGCAACTTGATGCCGGACGACCATTAACAAATCCCACCTTAAACAAATTTCCACGTACACAGTGCAGATATGAGCGACTACACCACGGCAACTGCCATGCTCGAGGCACTCGAGTCTGCCGGCGTAACGCATCTCTTTGTCAACCTCGGCAGCGACCATCCAGCCGTCATGGAAGCCATTTCCAAGCGAGAGAAAGATGGCAATAAGGGCCTGCGGTTCATCACAGCACCAAACGAGATGGTTGGGTTGTCGGCGGCCCAGGGTTTCTTCCAGACCAGCAATAGGATGCAAGCAATCCTAGTGCACGTCGACGCTGGGACACTGGCAATGGGCGGGGCCATCCACAATGTCTCGAGAGCCAGAATACCCGTCATTATGATTGCAGGGACGTCTCCTATAACGGACGAGGGCGAGTTGATTGGCAGTCGAAACGTAAGAGAGAACAAGCACCGCTCGCGGGAACGGAGCCTAACTGACAAATTGGTAGGAATTCATTCATTACATTCAAGACACTGTTGACCAGCGCGGGATTGTCAAGAACTATACAGTCCTGGATCATGAAATTCGGTCCGGAAAGAATGTGAAGCAACTGATCCTTCGAGCTGCCCAGTTCTCACAGAGCGACCCTCAAGGACCATCGTATCTTATAGCCTCGAGAGAGACCCTCGAAGAGAGCATTGACCCGTACAGCGTCGATGTAAGAAGGTGGAAGCCAGTGGCGCCAAAGGCACTGGCTCCTGAGACGGTCGAGGAGATTGGGCTCGCGTTGTTGAACGCAACATCTCCAGTCATTATCACGAGCTATCTAGGCAAGGTTCCGGATGCTGTGCCCGAACTTATCACCTTTGCCGAGTCGGTTGGTGCTGCTGTCTTGGTAAGTGGCCGTTTACACTCATGCTGAGCCGGTAAATACAGCCAGACTGACAATATCAATAGGAGGCAGTGCCCAGTACGATGAATTTTCCTCACAATCACAGCCTCTATGTGGGAAATCAGTGGAGCGACAGCCTGAAGAACGAAGTCTTGGAAGGGGCTGATGTTATCATTGTTATTGACTGCGATGTTCCGTGGGTCAAGAGCGTCTTCAAGCCGTCAGCGCATGCCGCGATTTATCACATCGACTGCGATCCTTTAAAGGTCAACATGTCATTGTTCCATTTGGACGCCGACATAATCTGCCAAGCTGCCGCGAAGACGGCTTTGAAACAGCTGAACGCATGGATTGCTCAACAGGACTTATCGGCTCATGTGGAGAGCATCAAGCAGAGAAGAGCGAGAGTGTCTGCTGTACATGACGCTTACATCTCGGAACTCGACTCCCTTGAGGGTATCCCTGAAAACGATGATATCATCACTCCTCATTACGCGCTTTCCAGGGTCAGAGAGCATATCGATCAACAAACCATCATTCTGAGCGAGGGCATCTCGAACTATCGACCAATCCGCGATGTGCTCAAGAGATCACTCCCCGGGACGTACTTTACCAGTGGTGCTACATCCCTCGGCTGGTGCGGCGGGGCTGCGATTGGGGCCAAGATGGCCAACCCAGACAAGACCATTGTAGCCATTTGCGGTGACGGCAGCTTCCTCTTCTCGATACCTTCCAGCGTGCACTGGATGGCCCGGAAGTATGACGCGCCGTTCCTGACCATCATCCTAAACAACAGAGGTTGGAAGAGCCCCATGCTGAGCGCCCTGGCGGTGCACAAGGCAGGCTACTCGAGCAAGGCAAGCAGTGCGGATGCTTTACACATTACATTTGATCCACCAGTTGATCACGCCCAAGTAGCTCTGGCTGCGGGAGCTGGATACGGCGTTACTGTGAAGAAAGCTTCAGAGCTCGATAGCGCTTTGAAAAAGGGACTGGAGACAGTCAAGGCGGGAAGGGCGGCCGTGATTGATGTTTGGTTACCCAAGTTCCAAGTTGGTGATCGAGTTGGATGAGGGCTAGCGCGAAACGCGCTCACGCGTCACCACAACATTCTTATCTTATCAGTAAGTTACTATCTTATCTGCCCATGCTAAGTCGGTGTGTCTCAAGCAGAAGGACTCTTGCCTCTTTACCGAGTATTTCATTTCAATTACCTTTAGAGGTACTGCTTTAATTGATCCACTTGGGATAATCGAAAATGGTCCATAAACTCGAACCTGTGAAATCTTACAATACAAACAACCATCTCATGACCGCCTTCCTTTGGTTCTCTTGACCCTTACAGAGTTTACAGCTAACAAACACTTATCCCTCAAGATACCAAAAGTCACAATTTGTTCAAGAAGATCGTAACTCTAACGTCCTCCCTTATACCATTGATTTTTATTATGGCCACTTGCACCGTCGTTATGTAGAATACTTTGCAGCGGCCTTCGTCAAGGAGAAATTCCTGTCTTATCCCATGGTTCTAGGGTAGGAGCACAAGTCGGCTAGCTCCGCCGGAAGACTCCGCGGAAGATGATCCCGGTCCCAGGTTAAAAATTCAGACTGAAACATTGGCCCTTGCTTGTGGGCCGGCACGCTTCCGGAACCAATTACGTCAAGTGATCACCAGGAGGAAGAAACGCGTCAAGCTGTCGCGCTCGGCTTTTGGCTTGACACAAAGAACAACATCAAACAAAGTCAAAGTGCACGTAACCAAGATTCGCTCTATACGATTAGACTCAAGTGTGACTCTTATTTCACTCCGATATAAATGCCCTGCAAACACCTGAAATCGACACGATCGCAGAAAGCGTAAATCTCATCAATTTATCGAACCTGTCCCTAAGATCTGCGTTTCTTATCGAGCGTCAAGTCATTAATCTTCATAGCTTTGCGCCAGGAATTCGTCTATCCACGGAAGAGTGACAAACTGATGGTGGGATAAAGACTCAAAAAGTGATTCAATTGACCTCGACTGCCTCTTGTATAATGTCGTATTTCACTGGGCTGGGACTGGGGAATGGAGGTGACACAAGGTCTGGCAGGAGCTGATCAATCTGTCTTCTCAGTGGGGCAAAGGGGAGTGACGATCAATCCTGGCCGGCAAATCCGGGGATGGCGTGGGTTTTCCGGCGTGGGTGTTCCGGCGCACCATGAGCAACTCCGCTTACATTGACAATCTCAGCTAAACGAGACGAGAATGGTAAATCGGGTCACCATGGATATTTTTTACTCGTACTGGACCCGGCCATCATCTTGATGCAAATTTTGGACCGCCTGTTCATCGAGGATCAATCCTCTCAACGATGACCACCCACGAACAAACTGATTCTGTCTCTCCGCCGGCCCAATGTGGGGACTTTGTCCTCAACATTATCGTTATTGGGGCTGGCCTGAGTGGATTAGCTGCCTCGATCTCATGTGCTTTATCGGGGCATCGCGTTATAGTTTTCGAATCTGCCAAAGAACTCGCTGAGGTATGTCATCAAGGGTACTTTGAGGTTGTTTGCAACATGTTTGTTCACTCGCACAGGTTGGCGCGGGCTTGCAAGTCACTCCCAACTCCAGTCGAATACTACAGAATTGGCAATTGTCCCAGAAACTGTGGGATTCTGCCGCAGAGCCCACATATCTTGCGGTCCATCGCTATTCTGGTCAACTCCTTGCCATGGAAAACGACTTTGACAAGAAGATGCGATCAAGGTACGGGGCGCCATTTGTGGATCTTCATCGCGTAGATCTTCAGCTTGCCCTTTACGAGAGAGCCCAACAGCTGGGTGTCACCATTCACTTGGGGGAAAGGGTCAATTCCATTGACTTTGAACAGACCCTTGTCACCACCCAGTCTGGAATGAAAGCTCAGGGAGACCTCATTGTGGCTGCTGATGGGCTGTGGTCAACATGCCGACAATTATATCTCGATAAACCAGATTCCCCGATGCCAACTGGAGATTTGGCGTATAGAGTGGTACTGCCTCTGGAGGACATCAATGACGACGACCTCAGAGAATGGATCACTAACCCATCCGTTCACTTCTGGATTGGACCTGGAGCACACGCTGTCGGTTACTCACTGAAGGGCGGCAATATGTACAATATCGTGTTACTGGTTCCCGACAATCTCCCAGAAGGGGTGAGACGCCAGGAGGGATCTGTGGAGGAGATGAAGGCTCTCTTCAAAGGCTGGGACCCCATACTTGGAAGATTTCTGGACTTAGTGAAACGGGTGGACAAGTGGAAGCTCATGCATAGTGCGTTCATCTTGACGGTGAAACAGCTCTTGCCTAACAAACTGATAGGAAATGAGCTCGAGAATTGGGTAAACGACAAGTCAAACTTGGTCTTCATGCAAGTCAAAAGGCGTAAAAGTTGAGAATATGGATTATCAGGTTACTGACACAGCACAGAGGAGACTCCTGCCACCCAATGTTACCATATCTCGCCCAGGGTGCAAACTCTGCCATAGAAGATGGGGCTGTCCTTGGACGCCTTCTTGAGCGAATCTCAACTCAGGATCAGCTTCCGACAGCGTTGAAGATTTATGAGAAGCTTCGAAAAGGCCGAGGCGAAGCCATCGTTCGAGAGACCTTTAAACAGGTGGGTTTACCAATCCGTCCAAGGCGCTGTGAATGTCATTAAAAAGTACAGCGTGATGCATTCCACATGCACGACGGTTCCGAACAGGAGGCCCGAGATGCATTGTTCCTATCTCAGTTGGGAAAAGAATTGAAGGGACCGTTTCCAAGTCGGTGGACCTGCCCAGAAGTACAGCCGTGGCTGTATGGATATGATGCGGACAAAGAAGTGAACGCAGCCTGTGAAGAAATGGGTTGGGATTTTAAATAGGATAATATGGCAACTAATCCATGATAAGTTGGATCCTCAAGAGATGTATGCAGCAATCATCGTGGTATGTAACAACCAGATGGGGATTGACTAAGGCCCTGCAACAATGTGTACCGTTACTTTATCCATTGTCATACCGATCTATTCCAGACGCCTATTCGTTGGCGAGGATCCCGATATCTTATCTGCCCTTGTTTGGGCTTCTACCGTCGGCTCCTTAGATGAACTGTGACTCGTTGTAGTCTACCCTCCCTAGTCAAGATCAAAGGCAGTTGAAGAAAATCGAGGCATTCGCGAGTCTGAAATAGCTAATAAGCTTTGCTGACCTCGTCATAGATCCTTAGTTTTTCGACTGCATGTGACCATCTTCGCATTAGACAGATTTGCCGGCGTCGATTGTGCACACCACCTCTGGGTCAACGGCCTCCTGCTGGGCACTGCCGTGGAATAGGTTACGTGAATAAGCGCGGGAAGTTGCGGGAATTACCTAATTGTACTACCAGGAGGGAAAGTGCGGCAGAAAGTAGTGATTTCGGCGACTCTTTGAGAAAGCCATTTTTCAATCCTGCTGGCAAAATTCTTCCTTATTACACGAGAGGCGTTGAGATAGCACGAAAGAGTACCTACTCTCCATAGCAAATTTGGTGGAGAAGAGGTGTCTCCTTGTAGTCGGCCAGCTTTGCTTTGACCGCCTTCTAGATTAGGCTTAATCACAGTTGCCCTCGGGGTGCAACATAGTTTCAATAATGGAGGCCGAAACTTCCGTCTGTAAGGTGCCCTTGAGAGCTTACTATTCTGCTAACGGTACTAGTGTTAGATCGTGGACCTTGGTGAGAGTGAGATCCCTGTAAATCGCGTTGACGCGTGGGATTTTAGTTGCAACTGACATCACACGGTTCTATCCATCGAAATTGATAAGCATGATTAATTCGGCATATGGCACAAGCTTTCCTTAGCTAGGAGCAGCGTGAGACCAAGCATGCCCATGTCCTTGTCACGGCATATTCCACGAACCCATTTGGACCAAGATTGCCCAAGACGATCTTGGGCACCGACCTCAAAGCGCCCGTTCTGGAGGCCTAATATTATACTAGCGCCACTAGACCAGATCCGGGGTATTAGAAGCGCGTTTCACTTCACGAGCAACTCTTGACTCAAGTTTGAGCTAGATGCACCTCCAACGCTTTGTTTCAAAGTATATCGGCGAGTGCAAGGGCAGAGGCTCATCTATCGGCATGAATGGATGGTTGGAGCCTTGAAAGTTAAATGGACCTAAACGCGGGACTTGCCTAGCTTTCAATAAGATCCCAGTTTCGCAATCCTTGCTCGTACTAAGCCAACCTATCGGTAGTTGCCCATTTCCAGCGTTGCGGACTTTAAGTGTTGGCGATTTGCTCAGGAGGTGTCTACCGACTTGGATGAAGCGCCAAGGGAGGGAAAAACACGAGGAAACCGAAAGCGACGGGATGGTCTACGAAGAAGGCTATGAAGAGGCCATAAAAGGCACCGAATGCCTCACATCCTGGGCCTGGCCTTACTCCATAACACTACTGCAGTAATCTCTTCACCATCGAACATATTTGTCTGACAGTTTTCTCCACAAATTCTTTTCAAAGCTGGACTAGAGGCTGTCATCATGATTGAGGCTTTCTTAGTTCTTGCTGGCGCAAGCTGGCTGTATGTCCCGCTGGCCCTGGTCGTGGGATTCGTCCTCCTACAGCTATGCAGCATGACCTACTACACCTTCTTCCATACCCTCAGCAAGATCCCGGGCCCATGGTTCCCAGGTGCCAGCTCCCTCTGGATTCGCTGGCAACGCTGGCATGGCAACCTCGCCTTCGCTGCTGACGACCTTTTCACCCGCTATGGACCCGTCGTACGGATCAGTCCCAACCTGGTTGCTATCAATGACACCCCGTCATTACAAGCTATCTTCGCGCGACAAGAGCTCGACACAGCGCCGGGTGCAATCCGCGCCTTGCGCATCGGCGGGCATGACTGGACAGTCACAATCCCACAGAACAACGTTGCTCGCGACCGCCGCCGGCCAGTCATGATTGCTACCACCACCAAGGCGTTGCGGTACTGGCATCCTATCTTTGAAGACAACGTTCGGAACATGGTGAGAAAATTGGGCCAGTCCAGTGGGGGAAAGTCTGAAGATATTGTTCACCATCTTCGAGTCACCATGTTCCATAACTCAACGGTCGTGATGGCTGGCTCGCACGCAAAAGTTGAGACTGGCAACTTCCCTCACACAGTTGGCGAGTACAACTTCCTCGTCGTCTGGCGGCTGTGCCTCCCTGAGTGGGTTTTCGAGTGGCTCAAGTTTAGCCCGTTCGCACGCCCTCGATTCCGCGTCCGCTCTAGCAATACCCTTTATCGCCTCGGTGAGGCGATCTATAAAGAGGCCGAGCGTGCGGATCCTGAAGACCCAGACGAGATGCCGACTGTGTACAAGTTGCTGATGGAAAAGAAGGAAAAAGGCATCAACTGGAGCCATAGCGAAATCAGTGCTGAGATGGCTGGCCAAATTCTCGCCGCTACCGAGACGACTTCCTCTGCTCTGGCTTTCATTTTTTACGAGCTCGCCAAGAACCAAAGCTTGTTCAAGGAGCTTCAACATGAAGTTGTAGAAAACCCTGGGAACCAGTCACTCGATAATCTCAAGCTTCTTTGCGCTTGTATCAGCGAAGGCCTCCGTTTCCGTCCTCCCGTGGCTTTCACGGCTAGTCGAGTCTCTCCCAAGGGTGGTCTCGATGTCCTTGGGCACTACATACCTGAGGGTACCGTCGTTACCACGCAATCTCTCTCTATGAGCAGACAGAGGCCAGACCTGTTCCCCAACTACAATGTTTTTGACCCAACACGCTGGCTTGACGAGGACAACCTCTCGGAACGTCGAAAGCACTCAGCTGCATTTGGCATCGGTGCCAGACGCTGTCCAGGTGGAAACATGGCATTGTACCAGATGCGACTGATATTGGCCGAAGCTGTACGTGCGTTTGACATCACCATCGCGCCAGAGACGACACCCGACTCCATGAGGCCGTTTGAGGCCAACGGTTTCCGCTCGCGGTACGATCGATGCCACCTCATTTTTACACCACGCGATGTGGCAGAAGTTGTGGAAATTAAGGTATAATGGTATGAGAGTTCGAGAGGCTTGCTCTGTCGAATGGACGGTCTTTAATTAGTGTTTAGTGACTTGGCCTGGGATGAGATAATCGCTGGGTTGAAGGATGTGCTCTTGGTTTCTTTATTTAGGTGCTTAGCTCTCATTCTCACTTCTGATGCTTTTGTCTGGATCATATAGAGCTCCACGTAGATCCGAGTGATACAACAGACTCTTGTTCTTGCTTCATATCATTTGGGGTCTCGGAGTTGCTTACCTGTCAAGTGTGAACATTTCGCTCCTAGTCCAAGTGGAATTGCTCGTACCTTGGAAGACCTCGTCGTCATATTATGTTCCTGATAATATCCCATCAAGTTATGAAAGCGCATATACTAAGTTGTTAGTTCGTGATCGTTAGTAAAAACTATTGTATTCTCCTGATAGGGAGCCAAGGACACGCTATTGGCACTCGTTTCGGATGCTCTAGTGTTATCGAGTTCCCCATGATGACCTCGAAAATGTGTCCATACAAGTCTCCGTAAAGGGTGTCAGCAAAGCCCGCTTACTATGTACTAGCCGCGCAGCTGACCGAAACCACCCCGAGCTTGTGGCTCAAGCCTCGGTCATTCGGGGCGCGACACTGCGGGGTGCGAACTAACGGGCTCCTCTAACCGATCCTCAGTTCCGAGAGCCCTTACATCCGGTGAAACTTATATAAGAAGATGTCTAGTTCTTTTTATTATATGTGTGACCTAAAAGTTCGACAAAAGAAGCCTCTTGCGCCTGTGTTACAGTGCGTTACACAGCCTATGATACACTATATAGGCGGTAATAACCACATCAAAGATCATGATAAATACGAAAGGTTTTTTTATGCTACCTAATGTTTACAGAAGTCAGTGGTTAGTCATGAATTTAGCTACATCTAATCCTCGCCTTGTTCCTTCCAAGGTAATTTCTCGCGCTTCAGTTACGAAGTCTACTTGCTTCCCTTTGTTGATGCGGACTTGCAGAGTTCATCTGATCCTTCATACGCTGGACTGCACCTGTTTACCGCCGTACTGGGTCAGAACTATCAAGTGTATGTAGTCAGCTTACAAGTCATGTGTTTGCTATATTTCCTCTGACAGTATGACAAAACATTAAAACAGAATTGGTTGCAGATAAAACGTCTGGCTCTGTTGGAGTCAAGGAATATAAAAGCATCGATAACTTGACCCCGGGGATTCAGTCATCATTGATAGAGCACATCCTACGGCTTGTAAATCTTCCTTTCTTCTCTAATTTATATCGCGCAGCTTGCTCAGCCGTATTTAGGAGTGGCGGCAGCCATCATCAACATGCTGTAGACCTTGAGCCTGGTTGTGTTCAATGTCTGTCTGGCTGGTACCACTAAAAGCAAGCAAACAGGCCTAAAGCCAGTAAGTCAAATGAAACAGGATATTAGAGCTGAGATTGTGAATGAGGCGTACAAGAGAGAGCATCAATAACTGGATAGTGTGACGCTCTTGTGACCGCCGGTCTTGGAAATCGCGTGCAGCACCTATATGCCATGGGTAGCCACTACGAAGTCGAACTTGAAACTAATTTATTGGCCTGAGAGTGCTCGCCTAGACCTTGGTGCATTGTACAACCTGAGACTGCAAAAGAGGCTCCCGAGGTTTTGAAGGTTCTGGTCGAAATCAGCCGTGCACTATTGCTGATGCTGTGCACCTTCTCTATATGGCTTCTCCCCCACTGCTACTTTCCCTGCAGATTGGCCTCGACACTTTCGGAAACTTGTTTTCGGTGAATCTTCTGTCTAAAGTATTACCAGCCGAATAGTGCCCACATCCCGACTCTACAACAGAAGCGTAGCCGGCTAAATCGGCACTTCACCTTACTAGTCAGAGATCCAAGAACTACACCGTTACATTTTCCCTGTGACTGAGAAACTCGCAAAGCTGCGCTGTTGGGTTTTCTAGCCGTCTAGGCTGGCTTCCCCAGACCCAGACCTGCAGGGACGGGCCGCCGGTGGGTGGTAGATTGTGAACGAACTTCATTAGCCTTGCCCAACTCAGTTAGTTCAGCTAGTAATGTAACCACCCGCAATTTGTATCCCTGCTCGTCATTAACCTTTTGCGGGGTAAAACGACGCAGGAAGAAACAAAGACTAGGGGTGATGACGACGACTCTCAACAGGTGAGAGATTTCAACCCCGCGAACGAAGGCCACCTTCGGAGATGAGGGGCCGAGAGCATCACAGACCACATCCCGAGGACATATCTTTGCTCCTACAGGCTGTGTAGGTATCCAAGTAGTTAAGAAATACAGACGTTGGAAATTTTACATATATGGAGGGGCCAGATGCTTCAAAATAAAGGGTCAGAACTCAACTAGGCAACCCAGTTCCGGTTCAAGCATACCTCACTCTTTGAATCACGATGGTTTCGTACTTGGTCTTGGCAGCGCTTATGCGCACTATTGCGGCGACTGTCACTGTCAATGATCCCTCAGATACCATCTTGCCTAAGGATTGGGCTGCGGATGATGCACTTCTCGCGGATTATAATATTCCATTCATTTCTGCGCAACCGCGGGACAGTGAGTTTATGATTGGATACGAGAAACCTTGTTGATTGTCGCTTACACGCAAATAGTTGAGGCCGCCTATAAGTTCACCAAGGGCTCCAAGATTGTGTCTCACAAGACTTATTCGGTAGACAAGAATGATACCAGCGTCATTCTTGTCTCTGACGGAGCTCATCTGACTGCTTCTTACGTCAATATCCTCAAGGAAGGTTACTCAACCAATCTCAATGAGGCTAGTTTCTGGGGGTTTAATGCCGCAGTCAACGTGGTATGTTGGATATTTTCCTAAACAAATACCCATCTTTGAACCAGAATCAAATCTGACTATTGTAGGCCAATACCTCTACTGCTACACTAGAGCATGTGAATATTACTGTTCATAACGGTGCCGCCAATATCTACTCCTATGGCACCGACACGGTTGTCAAGGTCAATAATGCCTGGCTCTACTCTAGCGGGCCTGTCTCTCACGCTCTCTATGGCTCTGGAAATGGCACCATCATCGGCCGCAACATTCGTCATTTCTCCGGCGGCACTCGTTCTTCTGCTTTCTCCGGGGATTCACCAGCTGGGTACATTCATGTCTACGATTCGGTTTCTCACTGTGCCGGGGTTGGATCTGCCACCTATTATGCTCTTGGGGAGATTTATGCGGAAAACGTCATCTCTCACTCAGACAAGGGACCAGTTGTCTTTATGGACGGCAAGCAAAACGCAACTCTTGTCAACTGCGATGCGACTGCAGGCCTCCTTGGAGGCGTGGCCATCTTTAGCTCTTCTGTGCGACAGTCTGGTGCTCAGCTGAAGTTCAAGGACTCTAAGATTACAACGCTGGGGGAGACTATGCCTGGGTTGTGGTTTGGAAATACTATTATTGATGTTGTCATCGATAATACTCAGTTTAACCTTTCCTCTGGTGTTCTGGTTTCAGCCAACTACTCGCAAATTACCCAGGAATTCAATCATTATGCTGGTTACGAGGAGAATAGCAGCCTGCAGCCCGCAGAGGTCAAGGTTAAGGTCAAGGAATCTGCTCTGGAGGGGGATTTGGTTGCTTATAACGGAAGCTATATCTCCTGGTCGCTGGGCTCGTACAGTTCCTGGACCGGCGCTGCTTACTCTGGATACAAAAAGGCTTCTTTCGACATTGCTCTTGACAAGACCTCTAACTGGACTCTAACCAAGACAACTACGGTCCAGAATTTTACGGATGCAGATAAGACTCTATCTAATATTTTTAGCAACGGGCATAACATTTACTATAATTCTAGCGCGACGAAGAGCCGCTGGCTTACAGGCCGCACTATCAAGTTGGCTGGTGGTGGTGTTGCTAAGCCCTACTATTAAGCAGGTTGTAGCTTTGGTGGTATTGTATAGACAATTCTGTAGTCTTGCAGTCTATAACTACCTTGTTTACGGACTTGACCCTATGTGAAATCGTGATAGGCTTCGTGGACCAAGTTAAAGACGGTATTGATTGGTTATCTCGGCGAGGCGACCAAGACGAGCGCCGCGTTCAAGACTGCAGGCCCGAAGGCGATAAGGGCTTCTCCAGAGGCAGAACAAGCGCCCTGTGAATATCTTTCATCCAGTAGCATCTAATCGTTCTTTATTCCCCGTCTCGTCGCTTGGGCTAACACTTTCCGGCAGCGCAGTTTGACCAGCAACGGCTCTCAAGCCAGAGCCTGATTCGCAGAGCCTGGTTTCACCCACCTGATCTCTAGAGCCTGATCTCTAGAGCCCCAGTCAGGCTCTTCACCGCCCCCCTCCCCGCCGAAGATCATCTTGGCAGGTCACCAACGCACTCGGATGTGTCACTTTAGGAGCCGGCTGGCATGCATATTGACGTAAAATCACTGCCCGTTCGGTGACTCTGGTTTCAGCCGCTGCGCCTCTCCATTCATCACGCGCTGTGGTGCTGCCGGTCTGCAGCTGAATGCACGAGTTTTCAAGATCGGTCAGCAAAATAAATTGCTCAATCATCCTCATCCCGACTGCCCAGCCGCCCACGGCACGGTCCGTTCCGTTCACGTCTCACAAAGGCGATAATTTCCTCTTCGAACGTTGCGGCATGTTTGTTGGTTAGATAAATAACGGCGATAATAATAATTCAGCTCGGTCACGTCGGCTCGTCAGCTTCTTCTCCATCCCTTTCCAGACACCTCAAGCATTCCACCAACAGTGGGAGGATGGAGATCGCCCTAGAACCCTTTGTCTACCACCCCCTTGGCCCAGGCCAGATCAGACTCCTCCAACACAATGTCGAAGACAGCGGAGGTAA
The DNA here is from genome assembly GCA_013266205.1 of Fusarium decemcellulare. Taxonomy (NCBI): domain Eukaryota; kingdom Fungi; phylum Ascomycota; class Sordariomycetes; order Hypocreales; family Nectriaceae; genus Fusarium; species Fusarium decemcellulare. The sequence goes on from JAAGWO010000050.1 coordinate 69,602, forward strand.
CCCGAGCTGGATTCTCAGGGTCGTGACTCTTGACGAAGCGGGCCAGAACCTGCCAGGTGTCGGCTTTGATGCTCTGTCGTATACCTGGGGCAGCCTAAGTGAGATGTTTTCGTTAAGAGTCAACGGACAGGAAATGAAGATCCACAGAAACCTGCACTTAGCCCTCCCCTACCTTTGCAAACGTCCATCGCCTCGTCCTCTCTGGGTCGATGCGGTGTGCATCAACCAGAACGACGAGGAGGAGAAGATGGCCCAGATCCGCCGCATGTCTGCCATTTACCGGCATGCCACTCAGGTCTGGGTTTGGTTAGGAACCGGTCTTAACCATACAGCTGAAGCTATAGAGACTTTGCCGCTCATGGCCCAAGTTGGCCAGAGGAGCACGCAAGCAGCAACTTCGCCTGGCGACGGGGGCTTACCCGACCTCCCTCCCCCGTCCTCGCCGATATGGGACAGCGTCCTCGACATCATCTCTAATGGGTGGTTTGGGCGCGTTTGGATTGTGCAGGAGTCCGCATTGGCCCGGGACCTTCGATTCCTCGTCGGGACGGACGAGGTTGATGGTGAGATGCTACACGCTGTCGTCACGACTGCCAACCTGCTGGCCGAACGCTTCTACGACGTGTCTATGTGGGACACAGCCAGGAAGTTCCACGACACCCAACGATCACAAGCCGTCTTTGGAATACGCGACTTAGTACAAAAGTCTTTCTCGGAAGCGTCCAATCCCGACCAGCCAAGAGCGCCGAAACAACTGGTGTGGATCATTTACCAGATGACCCAGAACATGCAATGCTCCGAACCCCGCGACCGCGTATACGGTTCTTTAGGCCTCCTACCAGACGATCAGCGGGAGTTGCTGGGGTCTTTCAGCAATACGACCAGTCTCGCGGAACTATACGCGAATTTTGGCCAACGGGTTTTGACCCAACCAAACCCAGTCGCACCCATGTGGTTTGCACTCTTGCACCGGAGCACGATGCCAGGCAAGACAGGCAACCTTCCCAGTTGGTGCCCAGACTTCCATCAGTCTTCAGACACTGTCGTGTGGTACGAGGACGGCGTCACCCTGGGTCTGGATCCGAGAAGGGCCTTTCACGCAAGCAATAAGGAAATTGTTGCGCGGCCAGGAGAGACTATACGTGAGCTTGTTTTACGAGGGTGCTTCGTGGACAAAATAACTGACATTTACGAACGGGTCCCTATCGCCCAGGACTTTCTTGGGCTGAAAGGCGATAAAACAAAATTCCTTGACGCTTATTCACACCTGAGAACCTTTGAGCGGCGTATCGCCCAGAGTTGGCTTTCCCCGAGTGCGTTCCAGGCAACAGAGTCCCTGAAGCCCCTCGCAGAGGTCGAAGAGGCCGACGCAGCGAGAATAGACAGCCTCTGGAAAGCCCTTTTTAGCGGCTTTTGCAAATTTCGAGGTAGTGAAGTCACGCTGGAGACATATTATGCTCTGCGACGCGGACTCGATGAGATCGCGGCAGCTGCAGACAGGACGAGCCCAGAGTATGACGAGGTTTTCAGCTCATTGCTCGCTGATGATCTATTCCAGAGGGGTTTCTACTGTGCCATGTACGCTATCCTGCACCGGAATGTATTCGTTACATCTTTGGGGCGGCTTGGCCTGGGCGGGAGATCAATGGATGTTGGGGACAAGGTAATCCTCTTTAATGGAGGGCAAATGCCCCATGTGGTAAGACATCAGCCTGGAGATAAATATTCGTTGGTATGTGAGGCTTATCTGTCCGACGCAATGTACGGGGAGCTTAATAACCTCGACCTTCCTGAAGTTGATATTGTATTAGTATAGAAACTGCAGTGTTTATAGACTCTATGTTCCTAGGCACTATATTTATCGATACTATCTACAGACGCTAAAGACTTCTAACACCTAACACGGAAACGTATCTTTGCAAACAGATGCGCGAATCTTGATGTGTCTCGAGGTTTTTCTATTGCGGGTAGGCTTATTAAATGAAGTAACTCAAGTAGGTCGGCAGCACATAACCTCCTCGCAAGTCACCGGTTTGACTTGGGTGCCGTATCCAGCTGCTTACACTGCCAGTTGACACGGCGTAGTTCGTTTGACGAGAGTGGCGACGCGGGAGCATCTGAATGCCAGAGTCAATGCAGTTGGCTTAGGACGTGTGGATACAATCATGCTGCAATTTCGAGGAGAGGATATACCGACGATCACGTCGCCTCATATCATTAAACAGCTAGCCACCTCAGCAGAGGTTGCCAACATGATTGCGTTTCTCTATCAGACGATGAGACCTGGTTGAATAGAGGAATATTCCCTATAGATCGGGGATAGCTGGCTTACAGAAGACAAGTCGGTTCCCCGCCGCAATCTATGGCAAGTAGTCAAAAGCATAGATAGGCTCGAAGATAGATTAAACCATAACATGACGACGCACATCTAAGTATAGCGAGAACCCTTTCAATAAATCTTATAGAGGTAACTAACTCGTTCAGGTTTAATAAGAAATAGGATCATACATAAGTTTCGTTTTACAGAGTCTGATTTATGAGTCATTAGTTAGGGACGATGACTGCCTTGATTGGTTCTCCGCTCCCTACTGTAAGAAGGGCCTCCTCCAGTTGATCCAAAGAAAATCGATGCGTGATAAAACTGGGGAATTGAAGGCGAGTGCCCTGCTCTGCCGCAATGTCTACAGTCTTCTTGAAACTGTCCAAGTCTATCCCCAGACTTCCAATAATTTGAATATTCAGATTGTTGATTCGCACTGGATCAATCATCCCCGACGCGTTTCCAGAGTACAACCCTAGAATCAAGAACTTCCCGTTCATCCCGAGTAGGTCAAATCCCTCGGGAAACGCAGCTGCGGCTCCAGCAGCCTCTACCACAATGCTCGCGCCTCGGCCGGCCGTGAGGCTCCTGATCTCCTCGAGCCTCGACTGTGGTGTCGTGTCAGTCACAGATATTGTGCGGGTTGCTCCAAGAGAAGTAGCAACCTCAAGGCGATGGGGAGGATCGCCGAGCACAGTGACGGTACGGGCATCAGCTAGGCTCGCCAAGAGGGTGCATGCCAGTCCGACTGGCCCTGAGCCCTGTATGACAAAATCTGCGCCTGGGCGGATCGTACCCAGCTGTTTGAACCCTCTCAGGGCTGTCGGCAAGGCGCAGCCAAAAGCGATGACGCTTTCAGGGTGCACGTCAGAGGGTAGCCGGATGAATACCGAGTTCTTCTTTATCGTAGCGAATTGCCTGAAGCCCGCGCCGTTTGGCGATCCTGATGGCGGCGGCCAGTTGATGTTTCGGCAGTGCAATGGATTCGCGACGCCATTAACACATTCTTCGCACGTACCACAGGGTGCCAGTGGCATCCAATACAGCATGTCGCCCTCGGCCAGAGGTGTGCCTGCGCTGTCGGCCTTGATATCGGATCCCAGGCCTTCAATGACACCAACAGCCTCGTGGCCGAAGCATACACCCCCGTCGCCGGTAGGAACATCCCCTTTTAATCTGTGCACATCGCTGCCACAGACTCCAGCTAGCGAGACGCGGATCAAGATCTCATCTGAAGCAGGCTGCTTTACTTCTTCCTCGGGAAACAAGATTGGCTCCCCCGGCCGGGTGAAAACAGCAACTTTCCCGCCTCTCATGGTTTCCTGGTTGATGCCGCTTTGATGGCACGAATTGATGTTGAAGACTTTGAAGCTCCGCGAAGTAAGCAACGTAGTTAGCCTCTCTGCCGTGTACTCGGATACCGGCGACAGAGTGGATTTGATGCGAAGATTTGGAGAAGGTTCACTACAGACAAGATCAAGATATCAATTACCAACGAAAGAAGAAGCATGCAAACATAATTCCATTACAAGAAATCCCCCTCGGGCCTCGGCTGCTATAGAGGTGGAGTATCGGTGCCTCGCTTATGTAGGTACAACACATCCCCCTACCAACACCGTTTATCCCCTTAGGTTGCCGCGTTCCAAAGAGCTATCACTGAAAATGGAAGTATGGGTTTTCGATGCTCTCAAAGATGCTGTCCTTCAAAGGCCTCCACCCATCCTGGTCGGCCCACTTCTGTAAGAGAGCAAGAGAATCAGACTGGTCAGTAGAAATTGAGAGATAGTACGGGTCGGGGTAATCCGCGATGAAATCCTTCTTTGGGCGCAGCTCGCGCAGAATGGCGAGGAATTCATTCCAGTTAGAGCTGTGCGCCCAGCTGTGCAGGCGTGCATTTTTAACCTCGGGGTCCAAGATGGCTGCAACATGGAGTAACGCAATGTCCTTCACATCAACAAAGAATGCTGTAAACATTAGATCATAGCTCGTAAGGTGTGTGGAATAGAGTCTTACCAGCAGCGTACGGATCCAGAGATGCCCTGTCTCCCTTGAAAAGAGTGGCGACCCAGTTCGCGGGTGACTCAGCGTGCTTCGTGTGAAGGGGCTCGCCTGTGATTCCGGAGGGGGAAACCACATTAACTGTGTAATTGGGGGTTTTCTCCTCTACAAACTTCCAGACTTCCTTCTCTGCCGCAACCTTGCTGGCCGCATACGTGAGGAACCCACGGGATGGATCGTACGGAGGCGGGGCCCAAGCAGCTTGAACAACGTCTTCATTCCAGGTGTGGCGGTCAACTTTAGTGTTGTTACCCGCGACAGGTGTCGTAGAGGCCATGATGGAGCTTGTAAAAACAATATCTTTGACCGATGGTTCCTGCATGGCAGCCTTCAAAATAGACGTCACACCGGCAACTGTCTGAGGGACAATATTGTTGGGATTCGGATCAAAGGTGGCAATGGTCGCGATGTGAGCAATGGCTGAAACCCCCTTGACGGCTTCATCAAACGCACCATCGGCTGCGAGATCAGGGACGACGACGAGCTCAAGATCACCACTATCCGCGTAGGACTTGAAATGATCGTCAACGAGCCATGAGGCTTGGGTCAAGTCACGAACAGTGCCTCGAACCTTGTAGCCACGCTCCAGGAATTGTCTGGTGACGTGTGAGGCAACGAAGCCTGTAGCTCCGGTCACGAGGACCAGAGAGCCGGCTGGAATTGATGTTTTTGGTGAAGACATGTCGATTTCGAGAAAAGGGTTGGGTGATGGATGGATGATAAGTGCAGAGAAGAGATGGAATTGTTGCTTGTTGCGAAGATGAGATTATGGCTGTTGGGCCATGACTTATATACCCTTTTATGTTTAGAAAAAGCCTTGATATGAGTACGAGCACGGACCTGAACTTGAAGGATGGATTCTTGGTTCTGTCTAGAAAGCCAGGAAAAGAGGACCAAGGATGGTTGGTGACAAATGCACGAAGCCATCTCTAGGGCCGAGAAGACGTATTGTGATTTCCACATGGCTCGATTACCCAACTAGGATATACCACGGCTTGGCATAGTGGGCCACCTCGCAGAGGATGTGAGGCTAAGCTCAAACTTATGCACTGACACTTTTGCTCCGCGGCATAGTTACCAACTGAGATTTTAGTGGACAGCTCCTACTAGATGCCGACTGGTTGGCTTATTCTCACACAACGACACCAAGTCCATGTCCCCAAGATCCCTTCTTCTTACAAATCTGTTATACATCCGCTCCAATAACCCCGAGAGACCAAGAGACTGCAGGCCTCCACTCAGTTCGGCCATTGAAAATATGCCTTGCAAATGTTGCCGAGCGACTCCAATCTCGCCATGCGCCTCCTTCGGGTAGAAGTTAGTAACTCGCCCCCTGGAGTAATTTAAATCATTCCGAGTCTTACCTCATCGAACGCCAGGGCCAGGGCTCTGGCAATGGTCAGGACACTGACGCGGGAAGATACTCCGCCAAGTGCGTGTCGTAGGGTTTCAAGACCTCTCTGCTTGTAATGGAGAGCCATCTGAGTCAAGATTAGATCGTCAGGTTTACTGCGTACAATATCACGGCATGCGCTTAGGAGAATGGCGGCGTCCAGGAGATCCTTATCAGTGATGGCAAGGCCGACCCAATCTTGCATTATCTGCCCCAGATGGTCTCCTGGATAGTCAAACAAGGCACAGTGCATGGCGGAGTGCGGCACGACAACTCGAATATCTGGAGTCAAATTAGAGACATGAGTTTTTAGCGAGAAGAAAGGCACTCGACAAGGCGTATTTAAGCCCTAAGGTAAACTCTTGATTTGAAGCAACAAGGGCTGGGCATCAATTGACGTACAGTGATCCAACAGAAAGTATTCCTGGTGGGACAAGGGTCTTGCTATGGCTGAAAAGGGATCCCATTCGGAATTGGGCTCCCGGATCAGAGGTTGCAATGTTTCAAAGACTGACAGGTCAACCTTTGGTCGGAACTGAGCCACTTCTCTTTGGTATCTCTGCACCCGCAAGCGCCGTTCCCTGGCATGAGCTTCACGAGTGGCGTGCGAATGGCTCAGCTTTCGCGACTCGGATGGTACGGGTCCCGTAGGATTCGAGACGGCGACGAATTGAAATTGGCGCGGCATTTCGGCACTTGGAAATTGGATCAAAGGGTAAGGATTGAGATTAGAGTGGTGAAAGATGTTGGAAAATGGCGGATTCAATCATGAGGTCCGTAAAGTCAGCAGTGGGAAGTTGACAGCGGATTTGTCAGACTCGCCTGGCCTAGCTCTAGGAATGCCCCCACTGCCAAGACTTGGTACTACCTGTTTGGGACAAGCCGAAATCAGCCTCCAATCATGTACAGGCAACTACATTGGAACCGAAGCGAGGTATCTGGACTAGTCATTCGCATCAGCCTTGGATGGCACATGAGATCTTGAGAGCTGTTCTGGAGGCATTCAAGGTGGGCAACTGCGGGATCTCCCGCTTCCAGCCTTACATTTCAGGCACAGCTCTGTAGAGCTGACGACACTCAAGTCAATGTTGGACGTGTTCACGGCTGGACTCCAATCATGGCTGCTGACACCTGGAGATCTCGACTCAACCGACTCGCCAACTTACTCTCAGAGTGGTTGACCTGGGGTTTAACTCAGGGTCTACCTCACTATTATCACTTCACTTGCTAAGAGCCTGCAAAACAATTGAGCCCATCTTTGACCGCGCTAGCTAGGGGTGACATCATCGTAGCCGAGTTATCATCAAAGCCACGCGGGCGGGACATGCTGGCCTACCCGGTGCAGAGATCGAGCCCCCAAATTTGGCTTACAATTTCTCAACCTCGTCATCAAGGGACTATAAAATCCCTCATCCAGTCGCGAGCCCGTCTTTCTTTCTTGCCCTATACTGTCGTCTGGCTGTGATAGCGTACCCATTACCGAGCCCAGCTCCCGCGCCACAAAGTATAACCCTTGGAATCGCCTCTTGTCGCGAACATTATGCTTCAGGCTTCCTAGCATACACTGCACAACTAAAAACATGTTAGCAGGAAGAGAAAAAGCAGGCAAGGTTGCATACATCGGCCAATAGGCGTGGATCTTGGGGTTATTCCAGTCCTTTCTCAGTTCAACCAAAAATAGTTCAACTTCCTCACGACTCCAACCTAGACCTCTTGTGAATGGCGCTATGGTCAGTGCCTCAAGGGCCGAGCTTGCATTCTCGTTATTCCATGCGCCGAGTTCCTTGAATTTCTTATCCCTAGGCCAGCGATTGGTCGGCCACTTGAACCGAGTTTCAACCACATCGACGAACCCGACCTCTTTCAAAAGATCTTTGAACTTGGTGGTTCTTTCGAAGGAGCGGTTAAATTTCGCGGCAGCCTCGTCAAGAAACCTACACCACTTGTAAAGCGTGGTATCTTCCGTAAGGGTTCCATCATCGCTGCCCATGATAACGTCCACATCTTGCAGTTCAACATAGCCGCCCGGAGTTAGGTGCCTGATCGCATTAGAATAAGCCATACTTGGTATCGCATTATCTTAAAAGAACGATATGGCTTAGCTTCTCCACAAATCCCACCTTAACCACTGCACTGACAGGGTTGTGACGTTTTGCGGAAATGTAGAGGGGCTAAGGTGTCTTGATTCCTTCAGATGATACGGTAGAACGACCATGCTTACTGATAAATCTTTTCCAGGTACGACTTCCAATCTTTAACACTGAAGTTCATGAATCTGCTATGGATATAATCGAACGGTTCGCTGTACGTCCACTCTTCGTCAATGTCGTCAATCTCAAATTGAACATTGGGCGGCACGCTGGAGTCTGTTAGATGCTTTTGAATCAAAACAAATATTGAGTCTTACAAGCTCGGCTGGCTGGGTGATAGATCGACACCAATGACCTTGCATCTTTGTTAATTATTTTTCGGACTTCATCTGCGAGCTCCAACTGACCGTTGCATCAGGGTGCTCATCACCAAAGTCAATAGCCCAGATGCCTGTGCCTGTACCTAGATCAAGAACCCGTTTAACCTTTGAATCAGGGAGGTTTGGAGGGCTTAGACCGAGCTTGTTGTTGAAGGTTAGAAGGCAAAGGTTATGCTGGAGATCTAGACAGTGTCAGTGGATATCAGTAATAGCAAAAACCTACAAATGGTCTTACCTAGCCTTTCGTTTTCTTCGTTATCATTAGGAAGGTTGTATTCTAGAACAGGCGAGTACAGGTAAACATTGGCTCTCCGTTGACTGACCGTCTGGCGTGTCTATGCGGATAGATAACTTACTGCCATCCTTGTATTTGTGGTACGTTCTCCCGTTCTCGTGCCGATAATCAAGAATTGAGCTCCTTAGGCTTTCAGTTGATGAGGCAGTATCCTAGAGACCATGCGCTTCGTTAACAATGCACCTTCATGTTCAGGGTGTGGATGGGAGGCCCCATACCGAACCAAGCGAGGAGTCCGCGTCAGCATCCTTCACTCAATATTAGCCAAGATCAAACTCATATCACACGGTGTGGACCAACATCGTCCCCAGGAGCGATAATAGGATGTGCCTCGGCGGTAGTCATTCTGCCAAATTCGGTATGTTTCAAGATGGACTTCAGTTCGCTGCAAGTTGCTGAATGATCGCAGGTTCATAGAAAGCCCCCTCATTCATGAGATTATAAATACCGCAAGCAAATTGTGGATCAATAACATGATGCGATGTTTGCGTTGTTCTCTCTTCTCTCACCTGATATACAGGGGATAGTCCCCACCAGCTCTCGGGGTCTCGGAGTCTTAGTTGGGTGAATTCCGATTTGTGCTCAGGTGTCAATGCCCACTTCGTGTATTGCTTTAATCGAGGAGCTATTCAGCGTAAATTCAGCGCTGTGGTTCCAATCTTGCATACTATGCAATGGGTGTCTTGATATGTCCGTGTCGTGGTTGTCAACGCCCTCGTATCCCAAACACAGGTAGCAGAACTCGGAACTCTTGATTGATAGACGCTAGGACTGGAGAAGATCTTTCAGATCGGACACTTTGACAAGGCACTTGGCTTCAACAGCGAAATGCCGGCTCGCTCTACTGGCACGAAGAAAACAAGACAAATGGTGGCATCTCAACGGGCTGACGCGCCCAACCTCCGATGAGAATGGAAGATGGCACCAAAGATGAGGCCCACCGGCGTCACGAAATGTATTGTAAGTGACCATTAGCTAATGGGCATTCGGGACAAGCGGGCTCGGAAGAGATTGACGCAAATAACATATCGAGCTCGAAAGGACGGGGTGATACACTGAGAGAAGGCACCGACTGAGCAGCTTAGCTAGTCTCTGCAACAAGTATTGGCGACTGGTGCAAGGTTCAACAAGTACTTGTTTCTCCTCGGTGATAGGATATCTTTTTTTGCCTGAATAAAACGGCTGTGCGGATGACAACTATTTCGCATGATGCGAACACATCCGCCCAGTTTTTATCTTTAGAAAGAATGACTTGTCCCGCCAGGCGCAGATAGGCCAACCACAGGTTCAGTTTGCGAGTTCTCCTGACGGGAAATACTCATCTGTGAGACCCTAAATCTTGGATGTTTGCGTTGCAGCAGCCATAAAAGTGCAAGTTGAACAAACCATGAGCCTCAGGACAACACCGGAGCATGTCGAACCCGTGTTTGCAGCCTGAGCTTTCAAAGCTGGAGCACATTCAATGCACATAGCAGTCCCAGCTAGAATTCAGTATCAGAGAGATTGTTCCATTAACCCTACTAGAAACTTTTCGAAGCTGTAGCATCACGCTTACGGTTGTCCCTTCAGTCTGTGATTGAAGAGGGGCTAATACAACCTCTTTCTTCATCTGAAAATGCTGAATTTCTAGTTTATCCGACCGCTGTCGCTCGCCTACCCCCTATGTGTCGTGTCTTTAAGGTGGAGACCAGATCTAGCAACTATGCTAGTGAAACAAATTGTGCGTGGAAGGAAAAATACGACGCTGACGACGAATCTTGGCCCGCTTCGGGGAGAATAACTAAAAGTTGTAGATATTGCGGAGTATCTCGGAGACCATCCGTGGCCTCTCTGTGCGCAGCGGCGCCTCGGCTGACACAATCTCTCCCTGGGGGATGGACGTAGAGAAACATGGCTCAATGTACGACGGACTGGCATATGATGGAACCATGCCTTTTGACGCTTCGACACCAGTAAGGGATCTTCTTAGTAGCGAGGGATCTCAACCACCGCCGAGCAAGACTTCGGGTCGGACATTCACACCCACTCCACTTTGTCATGAGCCATTCTATATCTGGCCTTCTGCGTCTGGAAGAATGAATAGGTGGTTCTGTCTGTCCCTAACTGGCAGTAGGACCATGGGTAACCCCAATCCAGTCTGGGGATGGAGGACACCATATGTTGGAGTCTTAGGCCAGCATCCAAGATGACCATCGATCATACCGTGTCTCGGTCTAGTGCTGGGATTAGGGATGCTGCCGTGGATTCGCCGATTCGGTAATCCGCTGTGTTAGCCACATATGATGATTAAACACGTTAGATACATTATCCCTTTTGGTGAACTAGTTGCAAGCTCCTCGTTTATTGAATACACGGCAACAGCAATACGAATAATTGATACCAAGCGACTGCTGGGCTTCTTCAACGGCCTCAAGTAACTACCTAAATACGCGTCTGCTCCTCCCACAACCATTCACCCCGGACTGCGAATCTCTCATACGTTGTTTCTCTTGTCAAATTGTACTCGCATCTTTGATTAGGAAGCGGAAATTGCAATGTCGGCGCAGGTCAAATAAACCTGAGGAGTCTGGAACGAGTTCCACTTGAAGGACAGAAGAGTATGCTCAGAGACGTAGTCTGGGATCTTGATCTTTGCAGACACCGTATAACCGCCAGCAATCGAGGTGTAGCACGAGTTGATAGGCGCATTGTCAACTCCTCGACATCCCTTGCCATCCTCGTTTCCCTGGAAAGACTTGCAGGTGAACCAGTCATTACGCCAACAAGGCTGATCAGATGAACAGTCAGGACTGTATCCACAAGTCTGACCATCGACATCTGTGCAAGGGAGTATGCCTTCCTCAAAGCAATCCTCAGCAGCTTGCTTCTCGGCTTCGGTGGGGATATAGCTGGGATCAAGGAACTTGTTCACAATAGCTTGATCTTGACAAATGCGATACGCAAACATTCCACCATGGTCGCCATTGTTGTCAACACACCACTGTACGTCAACAACTTGGCCAGGGGAGTAGGTGACCACAGGTTCTTTGCCCCAGTTCGCGCCGGGCTGGTTGTAGTCGACGCTAACGCGAGCGTTGTAGCCACATGGACCAGACCTTCCAACTTTCGCCTCGTCAAGGTCTGGCCAGGCGGTGACTGGCTCCAAAATTGCGCATTCGGGACAAGTATCTGGTCCGGCCTAGAGAATTGTAAGAGATGTTTGAGTCATTGCGTTGAGGAGTGTATCTTACCTCGGCATTGAGACCAGTTCGGCTCATGGGCTTGCTGAGATAACCGTGCCCGTAGACGACGGTATACAAGGAAGCAAGGTGGAGGACACGAAGGGCGAGCATTTTTAGTGTTGATCAAGGTTGCAAACTATGCGATAGGTGATTTAGGGATTGATTTCGAAGTGGCTGTTGGTCATGCGAGACTATTAGCTTCTTATATACCATTTATTAGAGAACGTACCGTCTGTGGAAGTTTCCAGCGTCGGCCATCCATCTCTTGGTCTTGGCCATGCTCTGGGACCATCAGCTGTCCACCAAATTCCAGAACCATTCGTGCCAATCTTTGGCAGTCACTGATGCTCGGTCAAAATGGAGTATTTGTTTTGCTGAGTTAGAGTTATTCCACCAATAGTTCTTTCGTCAACCCTGCCCTTCCACAGAAGTTCCTTTTTGCCTCCTATACTCTTAGACTAATGTTGCATGCACTCGGCGCTTCTTGCGGCCTGAAACTACAGGGCCTTTGACAGACAGGTGTCACGATCGCATCTACGGCAAATTTCTCGCGAAGCGAGATGTCAAATGTGCGATATAGTCTACGATAGAGGGTGGTATCGGGTTGTAGGCGGGCCGAAAACATGCATGATGGGGATGGTTGCCAAGATCAATGCGCAGAAAATCACCTACATATGATCATTCCGATGCGCACCGGACCTGCATATCTTGCGGAGACTCCGCCTGAACCTGGGGTATCAAGGAGACTCCGCTACCCTGGTCCAGTTGAGGGATAACCGACAAGCCGACGGTGCTACGGCAGGAACAACATCATGTGAAAGGCTCCAAACGCCTTGTCCGGTAATCCAATTTTCAGGGGTCGTGATCAAGAACAAGCCTGTCGAATGACGCCTCTTCGGCTCACTCAGTCGAAAACGCGATAAGTGCAATTACCGCCAGCAAAAAGCTGCCTGTGACGATCAGAGACGAAACCTGACATATCAATGCTGTGCACTTTATATCTCCCACACACGCAGCAAACCATGCCACGTCTGGAAGACTTGGATTAAGAAGCAGACCGAGCCATGCGATCAATGAAGACATTACAATACTTCGTATATGTTTTCCCCAGCTCAAGATGGAGATGCTGCTGAATACCCCGCGTTCTATGCCGATTACGCCTGCATTGCGGGGACATGTCGGCGTTTCTTGAAATATTCGGCCCTCTTGCGGAGATATAGCCCCATAGAGTTGCGATTTTCATTCTGTGTTCATAGTCTACCTAAACCAAAGCTGTAAAAACTTGACTATTTTTAAATTCTATATCTATTAACTCAGCAACATGTCGCAAAGTCTTCTAT